>CABFOQ010024691.1:0-12141 GCA_900660455.1 Gephyroberyx darwinii
TATTTTATTAGTGCTTGTTAATAAAAGCCCAGCGTTCTGGAAGAATTAGTTATTCTCTAGTCATGTGCAATGCAATCCAGCCCCTGCGCTATATTAAATTACACTGCGAGCTTACCCAGGACTAATAAGTGCACACAAGCAATGGGCCGAATTAAGTTTGTTTAGAGAAAAAGCACTTCAGTTTCACAATGTCTGTGAATGATGTGGGCCGTCATCAATCAGAAACCCTGGGGACGGAGAAATTGTACTTGCTACTTCGGGCTATTCATACGTGCATAGTGTTTATATTGTTGTCCTAGATATAAAGTTTTATTAATATCTATTGTAAAGCAAAAATATCTATAGGGGAAAAAAATCTAATGGAAGCAAATCTTTGAGCCGTAGTTACTTTATTTTTGGAAGTATTGCAAGCCCTCTATCACTGTTTCATTCAGTCACTGGTCCCTGCACACTTGCATGCTGGGAGGAAGTGGAGGGTTGTGGGGAAGTGAGGCCAGTGCCATGTTCAGGTTAATCCTCGTAGTAGTCCATGTTGCTGGGAGCCGGGAGCCCGGCCAGGCCGACTCTGGACGTTAATAAAGTTTTGAGGCTGAACGCCAGCACTGTGATCTCCCACAATGCTCAGGGTTATTTATACAGACTTCAATTATATTTGAAAGGAGAGACTGTTGTTCAGTGGGTTAATATCAGAGTGGGGAGATGGTGTATGTGATAAGAAGATGCAATTTCCCACAGTGATGCTGCAGAGTGCATGGATTTGCTCATTGTCTGTGACTCATAGTGGGAATGTACGCTCATATCTTGTGTGTGTGAGAACGGCGGACGTAGCGCTGCATGACGTAGCGGATGCATGCTCTTTTTCAGCAATGCTTCACAGTAGACACACACACACACACTAACACCTGGTCCAGTGCAAAGACAGTCTGCTGATTGCCACTGGAGCAGATGGGGAGGTTGAGTGCCTTGCTCAAAAACACTTTGACAGTCATTTCTAAGCAGAGAGCGTAACTGATTGATATTCTCTGTCCATTTTCTCAGCTGGTCCAAGGATTTACTATTTATTTAAAAGCGGTTCTGCTTCTTGTGTCAGTCAGATGTTATGTCGATGTCTGCGCTTAGCGGTCAGAGCCAGCCTGGCTGCTGAACGGGGGGAATTGAAGGAATCTAAGATGACTTTGGCTTGTAGCTGCGGCACTGATGTCGCTGCCTGCCGACTTGTCTGCCAGAGATGTCAGCTTGATTTCACCCTCTGGAACTGAAAACCGCATCTCACAGATGAGCTGGTTCCCCCTGTCCAGAAGTTTCCACTGGAAACAGTAGAGACATCTGTTATCTTCCGATTCCTCTATTATCTGATGGGCTTTCGTCATGACCTATCTGCTTTTCACTCTGTACGTCAAATTGCTTTTGAAATGATGCTGTGCAGTTTTCCTTCTATTGGCCGTATTGTCCTATCATCCTGAAGGAGTAAGTAATTGTGTTGTAATTGTCAGCGGTTTTGTTGAGGACAGTCTTTTCTGTGGAAACTGTTCTCTTCCTTTGATTTACAGTTGCCAAGGACAAATATTGGACCCTTTTTCTCCGTTTAAACTCAGGCTCGTATGGGCTGTACAATGTGTGCTGTAAATGGATCCATATTACGCTGAGTAATCTCTTACCCTCAGTATGCACCTCTTCATTAACAAGTTTAACATCCCCCCAAGACCCAGAGGTCGGCTTCTATAATACACTGCTTAATACAAACATCATGTTGGACACTTAGGATCTCTTAGGGGGCTCATTATTGGCAGTTTTAGTAGTGAGCAGAGTTGGATGTGATTTGGAGTGTGTGTGTGTGTGCGTGCATGTGTGTGTGTGATTTTTGTAGATGTGTCTGCATGCTGAAGATTGGGGAGGAGCAAAGTGGAGGAGAAAATGGTTCATTAACCATTGTGATTGCATGTGTATCTGTACAGGCAATGGAAAAATCATGGAATTCAAAATTGTGTTTTCCAGGCCTGGAAAAGTTGTGGAAAATGGAACATGTGCAATAGGTTTGGAAATGTTGTGGAAATGTGTTGATGATATTTTTTTTTCCAAGCAGCGAAATCAAAAATATCCTCAGTGATAGTTGTGGCCAGAAGGTCAGATATTCAATGGAAAAACAAAAACATAGATTCTGACATATAATAGTCTTGGAAAAGTCATTGATTCGCAAAAAGGTGTAGGAACCCTGTCTATAGGTTGGGTGTGTGTTTGTGGGTGTATACCTGTACACGCCTGTGTTTTCCTCAGTATATGAAATGTATGCTGTGGAATGTAATTCATGTCTGACTTTCCAAAAGCCTGATTCTGTCCCTGAGGGTGTGGATGGATAGAGGTACGGGGTGTTGGCTGTGGTGAATGTGGAAAGAAAAAGAATTGTATCTAATAGGAACCAGGGCATGCGAGTGTCCTAGCTGGCTTGACATTTACAGCCTCCCCCCCCCCGCCCGGCTCTGTGCTCACCCTTTACGACAAAGCCAAAGCCCATCAAGAGGAGCTTCACTCGCCCTAAAACCGATAGAGATTCTTGGATCCTTGGATCTTGGATCCACACACAGACAAGATGCACGGGCTCACACGGCTCTGATAACCAATAAACCTTCCTGCAGCAGGAAACGGTTCTTATATATCACTATGAGTTTTTGACAAGAATATTCAGGATAAATGTCTGGCTTTCTCCCCAGTATGTGTTCACTGAAGCTGAGTCATAGATTTGGTAGATGGATGGTTGGACAGAGGTAGTAAAGAGCAGAGAGGAAAGGGAGATTTCTTCTTTCTATTTGTCTGACTTTTGCCCTTAAAAAGTCTGCTAACAGCACATGTTGATTAATACTGATACAAAGCCTAATCAGACACTTTCAGCTTGCGTTGACGGAGCTGTAATGGACAAGTGTTTGAAAGTTGAAATGAAGTTAGGCAGCACAGGAACCCTGACAGCCAGGTGCTGAGCACTTGGCCCAGAGTGCTGTAGCCTCAGCCAATTGGAAAATGCTTTGCAGAATTTATCTGCACCCTTCTCCCTTGACAAATTATTTTATTGTTCCCACACAGTTGGTTTTCATTTAGTCTTTTGGCTAATGATAGGCTGAGAACATGTGGACTCTTTATTCCTTTATTCAGCGTATTTACCCTGACTGGATGTGTTCAAATATGACAGTACACTTCCATGCTATAGAAACCACAACATGAAACAAAGGGTACACAAATGTACACAGATGGCACGCAGACTAGCAAAATGTGGTTTGTACTGTAAGGAGGAGAGTCATGAACGTATCAGTTTGTATACGATGTTGAAATCTCAGTCGGCGTGACCTTGGTGGCACCGTGAGTCAAACTAGGTAATGCTTCTACCTGAAGGCACAACTCCTGTACGCCCCTGCCCCCGGCCAACCCTGACCCCACTCTAAAACCCTTAATCACATTATGCCGTTGTGTCTCATGTACCCTGACTAGCAGAAAGGCTGTGGGACTGCAGATGGTGGAGATAGGGCGGAGCTCCCCACCTCGCCCTGTGTCCGTGCTCTGCCCTCTCCCTGACCTGAGCACAGTACATCGGGACTAGGCTGCTAATCTTTTGCAAATGCTGGAAGTCTCCACGGCTGGGCCCTCTCTGAGACGGCTTAGTCAAAACAGGCCTGTCGCTCTCGAACGCAACCTCAGCCTCTAGCTTAATTCAAACACTGACTAACTAACAAATACCTGCTGCGTGTTCCTCAGCATTACACAGCCCGATGCCTCCTCCAGATCTCTATGGGGTTTGACAGTGTGTTTGCTGTTCTGTAGGGGAACACACAGGCCTACTGTGTTACAGGGTTTTCAGGGCTTGTTTGTAAAATGATACAGGATACGTTGAGTATGCACATGCAGAGAAACGCTGCACCGGTTTCAACTTTTTTTTTTTTATTATATCTTTTTATGCAACACACACTTTGTTCTCTGAGCTGTGCCAAATAAATATGGTTAGAGCATTGTTATTGTGCAGCATTGTGAAACAACCTATGGGCTCCTCTGTACTGTATATGTTAGACTTGTAGTGGGAATGCATGTGTTTAAACAAACAAAAAAAAGATTGTGCAACAAATGTTTTCTTTCTCTTCTTTTAAGTGTTTTCATATCAAAACCATCACAAAAAAAATAAAACTAAATCATGACACAATCTTTTTTTTCTGAGAATTGTTTTTTTGTTTTTTTTTATCAGAATGAGCAAACAACAGCAACCCACAATGACAGCCCCAAACCACATAGCCAAGATTTTGGCTGGTTGGCGGGAGTCGGTTCTGTGATGGAGATGATAGCTTGTGTAGAAAGTTCTCTGCGATCCTGAAGTTAATTTAATCTCTAATTGTCTAACAAGGTTGCATCATTACAACTTCCCCAACAACTAACATGACGAGTAAAAACAATAGAAAAAAGGCCTCCACCTCCCATCGTTCCAAGAAAGCCCTTTGGTCTCTTTGGTCTGAGCATGTTTCTCCATTCCTGTTGAGCACAACAGAACCGACCACACTTCTCGGAGATGACTCTGCCTTGTCTTCTCATTCGCTCTCATTGTTTACACGGGCTTAGCCACATCTTCAGACCGCTTTGGGCTTCTAATGAACACCATGCAGTTCAAGGCCTCTTGCCAGGCTCAGGCCCAGGGTCGGACTTTGTACATAGAGCAGTTGGCACGCCACGCACGCTGAATAAAACATTACTGTTTACGCTGTAACTTGTCCCCTTTGTGAAATTCCAAGTATGTTTCAAGGATTCAGAGTGACATACTTGCTGCAGAATGTATTGTGAAATCCAACCAAGTACACAACGTATGTTTCCAACATTGCTCAGTTAATTTGGGCAGTAATGTGATGAATAATTCAAGTCTTTGCAGTTTATTTTCGAGTCATTTTTTACACATTTGTGGTACTTTTGATTATCTTGATACTCATAATCATATTTGATTACACGTGAATTGCCCGGTGGTACTGGCTTCCAGCATAAACTGCCAGAATGTGTGTTTTTATTATTTGTAAATGTTATAAAAGGATTTGATACACTGGGAACAATAAATCTTCCACAATCTTTGCAATAACACAGTTATTATTGTTCTCGAAAATGCTGATTTTTACTCCAACTAGGAACAATTGGAGCTCCAACAGGGACTATAAACCAAATAGGATGATGAATTTTGAGTCTGAGGCTTGGAGAGAGAAACGCTTAATGTATAGCCCTAAAACCGCAACTCAACAAAAGTCAACAGGACTTGTTAGCCATGTCCTTGATAGCTTTAGTTGTAAATCTAAATGCACGTTTTACCACAGCGCCCACTTTTACAGGGCCAGTCCTGTCATTTGACACGAAAATATGGCTAATCTTGTTCACTGTAAAGATGCCAGTCTTCTACAAGCCTCGAGAGCTCTGAGGCATGAAGGAGTCCAGCTAGAGAGGCAGAGCATCGGTATATGTACACTGTGGCCTGCCAAGGTACACTCATTTAACAGCACAAAAAGACTTGCACTGAAAACCCGCAGCTTTTTCTCTATGTTTATGTTAGGGATGATGTAAAATGGCCAGAATTCATATTTCACATCAAATTTCTCTTTTAAGATGGTTTCTCTCATTTTTTACGTGCAAGGAAACAAACATTTGCATTTCAAAGTTCTTCAAATAAAAATAAATGAAAAGCAAACCCTTTTATGGGTTTGGAGACTATATTGGAAAACAGGTCAGGGGCGAAATGAATATTTTTTATGGTTCGTAAAAGAGCTTCACAATGAGTGCCAGGTTATGTGAAAGACTTGACACATGGTACGGCCCAGAGCCCTTCGAGATTCCCTCCTTATTCAGCCCTTAAACTCTCTGGCCATGAGCAGCCAAACAACACAGATGGCAGAGGCCAAGTGGTTCAAATGAAGAATGATGTCTTTATTTCTTCTTGTTATCATCTGATTAGGCTCCTTTTCATCCGACCCATCCAAAAAGCTATTAACGACCCACAATTTTCCTTTTCATGTTATGTTATTTTCCACACATGGGTTGATACATGATGGAGTCAGTACTCACAACCATCCCTATTGGCTCTTGCTACCCGCCTAGTCAGTTTTCCACAGACCAGGATCACCTTAGGGCCTACAGGTCATAGGTTATATGTATCGTCTACTGTTTTTAGTGTACATGAGGTCTATTTGTTCTCAGTGATCCTGATTCTGTTTCTGATTCTGTTCGGGCGACAAGTTCCCACTGATAGTTTCACTGCTATTGAGACGCACCTCGAGTCTCGCTTCAGCCACGTCCATTGGCTGACTCACATAGGGAAGGGACGCGGCGAGAGCAGAAATCATAATAAAAGGAATCTTATTACAGCCATTAAACAAGAGAAGGGAAAACACAGGAGGCCTTTAATGCCTGGACATCCACATGCTTACACAGTGAGAATATATCTGCTCGTAAAGTTCTTTGATGGTGGCCCTGTCCGTTCCAACGCGCGGGGCCGCTGTCTGTGTAAATAGCTGTGTATTGACCCCCCGCCGCGCAAGATTGAATGTGTTTCCATAGGTGTCATTTGGTACCGTTTGGGGTTTTTACAGGCCCCACTGTGCCCCAGTCCCCTGAACAGCAGGAGCTGAGGAGTCATGCCATCATTTCTCAAGCGGTGGCCGACTACGGGCTCTTCCTGAGGTCGCAGTGGGATGAGGACCCCCCTCCTCTTCCTCCTCCTCACCCCTGCGTTGTGAAGTGGTGTTTGATGTGAGATGATATACGATGTCTGGTGGACTGACCGTCTCAAGTTACCTGGTGTGTGTGTGTGTGTGTGTGTGTGTGTTTGTGGGCGCACATCTGCACGTTCCTGTATCTCTGATCTGTATTTGTGTGTGTGTGGTTGGAAGGTAGTGGTGTGTGGGGGGGGTGGGGGGTCCTCAGTGCCAAAGCCTTTGGTGAGAGAGGACTCCCCACACAATAAAAGGTTGGTATTGCTGACTTCCTTGGGTATGTGTGGTTTGAAACTCAACACAGGTTTGCTCAGTGGAAAACCTGGGGCCCTCTCCTATTTATTCTGTATATTTATGAAGACCCCGATGCTTTGGTGCCTTTTGAGTCGAGGGGGGGGGTCCCATACAGCCGGGTCGTGGTCAACAGTTCTTCAACACAGTTTGAATCAGCTACCACAACCATCACTAAGCGGGAGAGAACGGCAATAAAGTTTAAAAGCGTCGTTGTTTTGGCGTAAGGGGAGCGATCTGCCTTATTTCAAGATAGTTGAAGAAACAAATCTGAAACAAATAAACCACTTTGTAAACACGTAAAATGATCTCACCTCAATGGCAGATTTTTTAAAAACTAAAGAGGCTTTTTTTTGCAGTGTAATATCCGAGAGCTCATTCTCTGTGTGGTGTGCAGATGGTGCCACAGTTCAGTGCCTTCACATAGCATGGTATTGTTATTGAGTGGGAGCAAACTGTACTTGTTCTTGTGTCATCTGTCTTGTGTTGTAAGATAACATTTGTTTTGAGGATACGCAGAAGGATTTAGTCCCTCATGTTGGAGCGGATCAGCTTACTTTGTGCTCTGAAATCCGAGGGCTCAGAAACTGGTGACATGAAACAACACCAATAATCAAATCAAAATAAAAGCTTCCCCTGTCCGACTCTGCTGTCAAAGCAAATTGTGGCCTTTTGAAAAACTCATTTTCCTCAAAGAGCTGCGTTTTGGGGCTAAGTTAACCCCTAATCATCTTGACTAGCTAATACTCATGGTCAACACGGCGGAGCAGCGTTGGCTTCAAGTCCGGTCGGAAACTTCAAACGCAGAGCAATTACTATGCATGCTTTGAACGTATCCTATTCGCAAAGTAGCATTCCATTATTGTTCCTGCACTAAAACAACAAAAAAGCAACAAAAAGTAGGAAGTGAAATAGGATTCCTCTTTCAGTTCCCAAAACATCTGGTTTGGCCCTTGTTTTAAATAACTAGCATCCCCTCTGAGAATAACAGAAGGTTATGTGCACTGTGTGTAGGTAACAAAATAATCATTTTCAAATGTTGCTCCATTCAAATGTGATCTAATTACCACCACTTAAATTCAACCTCTCATTTGGACCACCGACCATCAAGGGAATTTTCCTCCAGACGTTCCCCCGTTGCCTAAGCACTCATTTATTTCTCCCCCATCGCTGCTTCAGAACCATTAAAAATATACTGTAATCGCTGCAAATTGATCACTTGTTTTACAGAAGCCGTATAAATCTTCACTCATGTCAAATGATAATCAATGGCAGGCGGTGGCGCTGGGTGAGAAGACGACGGAGAGAGAATCCATAGGATGGGCTTCGGTGCGTCTACATGCAGTTACTCTCATGTTCTGTGGTTGAGTTTGGCCACTGTCATTTCAGAGGAATTTCCTGCCATCTGTGTTCAATCGAATTCTCTCACAGATTCGGGCTTGCTTGTAAATATTGGGTGCTGGCCGGGGGAAGACTGAGGGAGTACTGTGTGTTTTTGTACCATCAGCCTCTTTCGTCCAAGCTGTGAACAGGCCACTGGCACCGGGCTAAGCTAGGCTAACAAAGCCTCATTAATGGGAGTAAGACAGCAGGGGGTCGTGCTGCTCCGGATGGAGACGCTCCCGTATCTCAGGCTCTTCTTATGGAATTCAAGTGATTTTTTTTTTCCACTGACTTCACACACACACTAGCAGACATATACCAAATAATAAGCATGTTATCTTGTGCATTTACTCAGTGCTGTCATACATTTAGAAACATGAAGATAAATACTTTCGGAGTCATGCAAAAACTCTAAACCTACCTTTGCGAAATTGAAAAAAAACAACCTTCAATTTCCCCTTTTCCCACATTCCCTCAGCTTCTCTATACCATTTACAATAAAAAAAAAAAAAAGAAGAACTACAGAAATAAAGTTTTGCTGCCAAATCCCCCCGGGGCTATGAAGTTGTCACTTGGAATGAAGGTCAACACGTGAATGAAACCATCATTACGATGACCCCTGTTTGACAAAACCTATTTCAGTAATCCAGCCGTTCTCAACATTTCAGATTTATTGCGCTATTATAGTAATTTTGACAAATAGAGGACCACGCTGATGTTTGACAAATGGATCTGATTTCACTTCAGTTTCAGAGGGACTTCGACTGTGTTTTGATATGACCTCAACAGGCCCAGGGACAGACTGAGGCCTATTGTTCAGGAGGGGAAAGCGCCGCTTCTGCACTAACTCGGCCTGTTTATTTTTTACAGCAGATTTATATACACTGGGTATTCTCATGAGTGAACACACACTCATTCACATTCACACATATGTGCATGCACCCAAGCACGCTCACACTCTTATGCACACCACACACACACAAACACGCACACAGCCACATACACATTCATGCCCATATACAAACACACCTATAATCTTTCAAGTAAACATTGATTCTGAAAAGTTTTAAAGTATTTTGTAATTCTACTTCTGTCCAATCGCTATAGGAAATAACTTAATTCTGTTAAGAAGTCGACGAGTCTCAGACAAACTTCACCTCTCTCTCTCTGAGGCCAGGGGTGTGGTGCTTGGAGCGCTCGTCAGTCCCGACACTCTCTCTCATGGACCGGCTACATCACTCTGCCAGTATTTACTGCCGCCTCCCCAAACAGAGCAGCCTCTTGTCTGGCTTCGAAGCGCCTGCTGACCCCATGCCGAGGTTTCAGCGCCCTTGGCCCGGCTCCGATGCTGTGTCGTTCACCTGCCCCATAAAGATGTCTGTCACTGGGGCCAGACGCTCCCTGTCATGTCTGCCAGCCGAGTGCCATCATGGCCCCGTCCGTCTGTCGGCCTATCACGTCAGCCTGTCGGTCCCCTCCGTGCCAGGAGAGCCAACGCATGCTTCCTCGGTGTCGCACATGCTGACGTCTTGGTGGTGAAACAGCCAGGGTTCGTGCACTGTTTGACTTTAAAGGCCAGTGGCATGCACACACTCATGGTAGGCTCAGCTGCCTACCAGTTTTGTACAGTGGCACGTACACATCCTTTCAGGGACGTACTAATATACCTGCATTTCTGACCTGTCACCAGGATTAATATGTGATCCAAATAAAAAAAATACAGATATAAAATGAAATGCAATATGAAATGAATTACTATTATTAATTAAAACTATTATAATATCAAGTGGGACCCTGCCAAAAATAGTTTCCATTTCCATTTTCCAGCAACTCAAAAATATGCTTCTATACAAGAAGCAAACACTCAGTCAGTATTATTGTCTGGATTATGTCACTTGCTTTATTTCATTTCCACCTTCATCCACAAGTTGCACTGTTTGCTGCTTGAAGTGAAGAGGCATTTTGAGAATCACTTTCTTGATAGTTTGGCTATTTTAAAAATAAGGCTGATTCAAACCAAAAGTAATCCTAAAGTTAAATGAGACAATATACATAAATATACTCAATGCAGTTTGGCATTTCTCACAATTTGTGCAGGTTTTTCATCCAAAGGAGCTCCACGTTTTATCCACACACACTGGATAAGAGAAGGAAGAGTGTCTCAGAAACATTCACGTGTCCTTAAACGCTCACTGCTGACCATTGGAAGCTCTTGAAGAGTGAGCCATGTGTTCCTGGTTGAGTATAAATGCCCTTCAGACTGGTTATATGCCCCTTTTAGCTTATAGATAGTTAGACTCTGTCTTGGTGTTTCAATCTGATACTCTGCCTATGTTGCAGAGTACGTCTATGCGGCTTTTCTGTCAAAGTTTGCAGGATTTGAAGCTTTTTGTGGCAGCAAGTGTTTTTACAATTATATTTTTTGGGTTAGGTTAGGAAGTGTTCCAGGAGTTAGTGATTTTCTCTGATGAATTGTGGCAGGATACTGGCTCACGGGGAAAATCTGGATTGTTAGGATAGTGTTGTGGTTAATAGCAGCTTTAAAGTGGCTTGTTGACTGTATACATTTTGGGTAGATTAACAAATGTTCTTAAATAGTAAAAGAGGTTATTGTAACTAATTTAACCTGGTAATCTCTGAGTTTTTAAAAAAAATTTTTGGCAACATGGTGCTCAGCCTCACTGTGGTGTTTCTCACTGCACTTCCCAGAGATCACCTGTCAATCAAACAGTGTGTCCAGTACTATGACGTCTTTTTCCATGGATTTTCTGCTGATGAAGTTTGAGTTTCTGTAGGTGGCGCTCTTTTCTTTGTCTGTTCAGCAATGGTGGCTATCGCTGCTCATGCTAACTACCCAGTTCTTCTTCTGTTTATTCCAAACAAACAGCTGTTGCTGCTGCCCGAAACGTAAAAAACACATCAAAGAGGCTTCCCGACTCCAGCTGTTTAGATCAGAAATATAAAAACTTTCAACTATTAACGTATAAAATAGAGGTTGAATCACTATTATGTCATATAAATCAGTAATAGAGAGCAAAACTAACATTTATTTATATGAAAATGTCGCAAATTATTACTTTAACCTATCATAGCTCAAACTATACGTCTGTTTGTCTCCAGCGTATACAGACTTTAATCTTTAAATAAACCTTTTACAGCCTGAAAAATACATGTGAAAGATCCCACATACTGTCTCCGTCCGTGTAACAAAAACTCAGTCGATGAATTTCAGAGTGAGATGTAAACAGAGCCGATAGTTGAGCTTGAATGGCGTCCATTCTGCAATTGAGCCTTTAAAACTCATTGATGATGATCATGGCTCTTGGTTTTACATCTCTGTACATGTAACCTTCTCTGTCCTCAGTTTTCTTCTGACTGATCTTCTGACTGATCTGGACATTTAGTCTCTTGATTACCTTCCTCTCAAACCAGACCCATGGTTGCGTACAGTCTCTCTCACACTGCTGTGCATGACATCTTTCTTAGTGTCTCTTTGTAAGGTGGACTGTAGGACACCATCAGTGTCGAGGTGCTACCACCAGGTGGTGACATGTTCAAGTGTAAAGTTTTAATTACGTTAATGGGAGAGGACAGCAGAGGAAATGATTGGCTGTGAAGTTGAGGAGTGCCATCAGAAATGGCCACAGCCGGGTTAGCAACAATGGATCTTGCTCTGTATGAGCCAAAGCTGAGTGTGTGTGTGTGTGTGTGTGTGTGTGAGGGGTCCACTGCCAGCTATTTGTTTGTGTTCATT
>CABFOQ010024693.1:0-13404 GCA_900660455.1 Gephyroberyx darwinii
ACCAAACTGGAGGTCAGTTGAAGTTTCACTTTTTACTGCTAAGATGTTTTTATTCATCCTGGTTTGTTAGCAGAGAGATGAAGCTTCCATCACACACACACACACACACACACACACACACACACACACACACACACACACATTTTAGTTTAACTCTGGTGTATGTACACCATAGTTACACTAAAAACTTCCAGACACTGGGAGTGGTGTGGTGGGTGTCTGCTGAGCCAGAGGCAGGAGCCTGAGGCAGAGTGCCAACCATGTGTTACATTATGAAAAGAGGTTTATACATTTCTCATAATATGTCACTCTAGTTTGACAAGGCAGGCTTGGCAAGACTAAGTGCCTGCGACAGTTTAAACCATTATGGATTGCCTGTTAAACCTTACAAATCGCAAGTATTCAGCTGTACAAAGAATCACCTAATGAAATTCAAGAGCAGCGAGGTTTGATCTCGTTAAAGGTAAAGATCCCTGAAAGCTGATCTAAAGGAAACCAGCAGCCTTGACTTCGCTGTGTGTTTCAGCACCATATTATGTAACAGCCTCTCCCAGGGCTTCAGGTCTTAATGAAATTGCCTTGGTTGTTCCACTGGGGATTGGCTGATGACAGGGCCGGGGCAACAGAGGTTATTTAAACATACAATCCAGATTTTATTCTCTTCTCTCCTTTATTTAAATTTGGGGTATATTCACATTTGGTCAAGTACTAAGCTTAAACATTTTGTAACCTACTATAACATCATAAAATACAGGGTTGTTTTCAATATGAAATTCATTTTTAATCCAATAAATCACTCTGTAAAAACAAAGGCAAGACCCATGTAAACAGCTACTCTGATTATGTTAGTTAGTAGTATTTGAACGGTGAACTTAACATTATTGCAGAACATATATGGGTGATTTCTATTTTAATGGAATAGAAAAGCAAAATAAACAATTATAGGAACCTGCTAATTCCATAGGGACAAACAACACTTTCTGTACAATCCAGGTAAGTTTAATAAACCCTTTTCAAGTGGGTAGATCCAATTACAATTTAAGAAAAGCAATTTTGTAGGAAAGTGTTGCCTTGAATCTAATAATTCAACTTGGGTTATTGGTAATATAAACCTTCAATACATACTTGAATTGATGGGTAATAGAGAAGGTGTTTCTAAAATTAAATTGAAGTATTTACCTACTTAGTTACAGCTGTAATTACTCTGTGACTAGTTAGGGTACGTAGGATGACCATAAAAGGAAGGGTTAGACCATTCTCTCAGGCGCCATTATGTGTGATCGTGGGCCCTGCTGAAGCCCCTGGGAGCTGAGGCCCCTGGGAGCTGGGGCCGTGGGCAGTCTGCTGGATCTCCCAAGAAACACGGCTACCGCCATCTGTCTCAGCAGCTAATCACTGTCCCACTACTTCCAGCGCTCTCCACAGACCGCGTGCTGTCTTTGTTTGAATCTTTTAGTTGAAAGTACGAACATACACAAAGTCTATAGTCTATAGAGGCTTTTCTTCTCTTGAGGTGTCCCTACAGTAATGTCTATTTTCCCCAACACATCTGCTTTGGCTTATAGCATGACAATACACAGGCCATCTGCACCTCTTTATTCTGATAAAAAGTTTATGGGTTCTTTTAACCTGTCCTCCATCACTGTGGTAAGAGAAAATGCAAGTTGTGATGCAATGGGGAAGGATTGTGCCACAAAAGGAAGTTCAAACAATCAAGAGGATATGGGAGAGAATGACAAAAGCTCCCGGGGCTTTTCTTTTTCAGAACAAAAGATGCATGCCTTCTCATTTGATCTTTTCCTTAAAGGTATTCAGCCATCAGCATTGACTTTGATAACCCTTGTAAAAGTGCCTGGCTGTCCCTTTATGCTGGCCATTATTGGGGATTTTTCAGAAATGGCAGAAACAGCAGGATGCAAGGGCTGCTTTTATGGTTTCACAGCAGGGAAACGCTGGCAGCTGAGCAGGATCACTTCAATTCTGTTGTTTGATCCTTGGTTCATACTCATGTAGGAGGTATACAATGAAGATTTATGTGGATGCAAAATTAGAAGAGCACTCTGAAACTCATTTGTTTCTTAAAATGCTACATGCTGTATTTCTGCATGAATATACTGCTGTGAAATAAGTTACGCTGACATATTCCATGGCTAAAAAAAAAACAACCCAAAACTCCTGACTGTGGTCTTTATCAACAGCGGCCCAATGAGCTGCCTCATGCAGCTTTCATTTAGTCTAATTTGAGTTTTCAGACTCGTATCTCAGAGAAACCTTTGAGTACACTGATGAGTTCTGCATCAAAAGCAGCAGAGAAAGGAAATAATGATATACTTGTAGGAGGCAGATGACAGCCACTATAGACTGTAGCACTGATTAGCACAATTCATTTGACAAAGATATATTTAGAGAAAATCCTACATGCATTACCTTTAAGGGAGAATAACGTTTACTGAAACAAACAAAACCTGCAAGTTCTCGTCCATCTGGATCTCACCTCGGGTAAGGAATTGTCGATTGTTGACCTCTCTACTTGACTGTCCTGTTCAGTGTAATGGGGTTTTTCGGCACTATTAGATAAACCAATTACACATCTTCTGCAAGCTGCATGTAAAACAACTCTCATTAGTGACTCTAGATGGATGTTTAGAAGTGTACATTTGGAGTACAGGCCAACCACATGGTCCTGAACATCAGACTTTGGTCAGTGTATGAACATTTTGGGGTGGGGCTAGAAGAATACCCCCTTTGATAAAATCCTTGAGAAATGGAAATAATCCCCACATAGTCAGCATGTATTCAGTGAATGCTAAACTACATTTAAATCCTCTACACCGAGCTCTGCTCCAAATCATTTGTACCTCTTGACATTCTGTAGCTTGAATTCATCACACAGTTTTTTCAGGTTTTCTGTTTTGTCTTGCCAAGAATTCCTGCCTGGCCTTTGAGAACATCAGAGAGAGAGGGAAGTTGCGAATCAGCAGCAGGAGTGCGGAGGAGACTCCAGGCGGCACCATCTGGATGTGTTTGGCTCATCTCTTGATGTGCTATCACCCAACCAAGAAAAAAAAAATCCTACCGTGAGAATAACATCCTAAACTTTAAATGGATGAAAGTGGGATTTATAGGATCATCTGCCTTATAAAGTCTTGAAGGAGGTTTTGAAAATCTTCAAGGGTTTTGGAAGCAATCTAGCTCATTTTCACTCACAGACTCTTGCAAATATAATATAAAGAGTGTCATGAATGAACAGAAATCCCAACAAATACCCCCTCATAACGTATCAATACATAGTAGACTCCTCCTCCATTTCAAATCTGGGAGGCACTGTGAGGTAATATTATTACACTGTCATTTTGCTCAGGTAGAGGCTAAACATGACTACCCAGTAAGAGTGAACCAGACTTGACCTCAGTGATTTCAAATCTTGTCAACTCCGCCTGACCTCTGCAAAGATATCACACATGAAGTAGATAGTACAATGCCATGGGATGACCGCAGACTACCGTGGCTCTGTGCTGCAAGCTTTTCTACAGATGCACACTCTTTAGTTTCCACACTCTCCAGTTTAACAGTCTTTGGAGCAACTTCTAAAAAAGTCTAAAAAACTTAAAGAATCATAATCCCTGTAATAATATACTGTGCCTTGTTATGAAAGGCCTATTGTTTTCCTAATTCCGCAGCCCTAATTGACTGTGGCAGCTTGCATGTGGACGGTGGTTGCTCCACTTGTGCATGGCGAGAGGAGTTCACTGACAGCTTCGTCTGGGGTGGAAGAATAAAAACTCCTGGCTCCCATCCGCGGCCCAACAGCAGGCCGATCAAACGAGGCCTAGAACATGACTTCTTTGTTGTCTAGACTGCTGGAGCAGCCGGTTCCCCGGAGGAACACTTTTAATGGGTCAGGTAATCGACCTTTGAGTCTACGCTGCAAACTCCAAACCCCCTCCTCTCCAGTCTCCTTTAAATGAACACTGAGACTCTCAATTACCCACAATCTTTCTCCATTTGTCTGGCCTTTTGGAAGACCAAGATATTAGGTCTAATAGATATTTGAAACAAAATCTCAGTTTCATTGGATGACTGTGAAGCTGCACAAAGTCCAGCCGCCTCATCAGCCTAAATCACAAAAGGGGACTGCAATAGAGAAGAGTGTCCCATCTGCACTAATTGAGATGCCCAAAAAACACACCAACAATCTTGGTGTGTGCAAATTTGCAAACTTGGTTGCAGCCTCGTTATATGTCCAAGAGGAAAAAGAAATGAAGAGCCAAGTGAGGACAAACGATCCTCCCTGCACACGCTGTAGAAGAAGATCATCTGACTCATATGGTATCACACAGTGAGGAACGGGAAACGTCATGAGCACTCACGCTCCCCATCTCTTTGGTATAAAGCAATCACAGACAAGCCGGGTTGGTAAACATAAGCATGCTGTGTGCAGTTTACCGACATCGCGTCACGGGATTTCTGGGTATCGAAGTGAAAAGTTGCCCGTTGAAGCTTGAAAACTCAAATTCTCAACTATGTTTCACGATGACAAAGATGACAAATGCCTGCTCGTTCTCCACAGAAAGAGAAAGGAGAACCTCTCAGACAAGACAGATTCACGGGTAGCAGTTATAACAAAGACATAAAATCATCACTTTCTCTCAGGGTACAGAAAGGCTGCAGTGTTTTGGCATGACAAGTCAACAGCTTGATTGATTAGCATTCGGTTTGCATCCAGGCAGAGAGCCATGTGTCTGTGGCTGATGGGAGACTGAATGATGAAAGCTCAGTCTGGAGCCCTGTGCGGTCCTGCAGCTCTGGAGGCTTCCACACTGATGGCCTCCCCCCCCTGTCTTGAACATACCTAGATTTCCCTGAAGTTCATCTTTTATTATGAGAAAATAGGGGTGGGGTTTCAACAATAGATTCAACAATAACAGTGAGCTAGCCTTGATTTTGGAAATGGATTGTGATTGCGGAGAAGAGTGGATCTATTTGCTGTACGTTATATATCTGCTTGATTTGCAGCCTTGGAAAGCGGTCCACTTGCTGTGCACCGGTGCCAATGATCACAATGCAGGATCAAGGAATGTTTGGATATAACTCCTGATTTTTACAGTGTGATTGTGAGCCCTAAGGAAAGCTTATGCTCCAGATGCGAACCAGACCCTAGAGGGAAAAGAAAAGACTTCCCATGGGCAGCTTTATATCATCTCTCTTTTTCAACAGTCTTCTTGCATTATATGCCATGAAATATGCAACAGTAAGAAACAGTGCAGCAAAGTAAATATGTTTGCATTGTTCAAAATCTGTGACTTACCTTTTCCTTCTCTCCTTCCTTTCGTCTAGAACAAAGCTTAGACAACGTCTGTCCTGTAATTATGTCTACTCTTCAAACAGCAGTTAGGCTTCACAGGCCGGGCTGTGCGGGACACTAAACTGTATTGTCATGTAGCTGTAATGTCCTGCTCCCTGTGTGGTTTGTCCTTTTATCTTGCCACTACTTGCAACCTTGGCAACTCTCTTCTCAAGCTTCGTGTTGGAATGCCCTCTAGCATCGGCACACCAAACTCCACCTCACCACTAAGCCCCTCTGGATCACCCAGGCTATCACTATATGCCTAGACTGTCCTGCGCTGAGGCAGCTTGATGATCTATAACAAGTTTAAGTATTCTAGATGCATGCCTTCCTGCTGCAAAAACTCCCACATCTGCTCCATTTACTCCAAGGTCCAGGCCAAGTCCACCTTCGCTCAAAGCCCACCAAGATAGCCAATAACTCTGTCTGTGACTCTAAAACCATGTTCAGCTATATGGCACATTAATCTACAAAAACCTCCTAATGCTTCAGACTTTGCTCAGGCCGTGCTCATTACAGCCTGATTTCATCTTAAGAGCCAAAGACAACAAAGTCTTCCAATGGTTCCTTACACCCTTTTCTGTTCTACTTTCAACAATTCAGTGTGATCCAATGTGGAAAAGTTCTCCTGCAGGGACAAACAGGATCTTGTCGTTAAGTATATTTAATTGTCATTGTGAACAAATGGAGGTCCACAACTACCATGTCTGGTGAAGACATATGGCAGTTAAAATAATGTGCAATGTTTCTATTCTGGGAATCCAATCCATCATTCATACTGCACTCCTGTGTTACTGTAGGTCACTGTATGTCAGAGTACACAAACATTTTCTATGAGAGAAATTCTCTATTTGTTTTTCCAAGACTCTCCTCCAAACTGTGATGTAGAACTGTGCATGCCCACCCTCGTCGTGGGGCCACCTGCTGGCTGGTGCCCCGAATTACAACTCCAGTGAATGAATAATTCATGGCCATCTGTAAGGTGGGCAACTTCAGAGCAAGCCAAACAGCAAGACAGCCTGAGTCACACCATTCAAAACATCAACAGATCACACAGCTGCCAGGATCACTCCTGTGCTCAACATAATGAATCACAATGCAGACAGTGGCACAATTTTGGGGCTATTTTAAGCCCCAAAATTGTGACTTAGCCACTTAAGTCATTAGTACAAAATAAGATTAGAGAAGACAACATTTTATTGGGGAGAGGGGAGGGGGGATTGGGAAAATGGCCAACACATGTATTGTTGCATGTATTGACAGTATTGCCAATCACTTCTGGCAGTGATGTAGCGGTGTGACCCTGAAATGCAAAATATAACTAAAAGCATGGCTTTGATTGAATGGGTCTTGCAGATAATTGAAAACCATGTCTACATTTTGTATACTCAAATCTTATGATGCAGTCTTGCTCCAGTTATAGTTTGGAAAGGAGAGGCAGGGAAATGATGTGATCACAACGTTTTCTGACAGTTGCTGTAGGCCTCTCCTGAAGCAGAGTTTGATTGCTTGGAGCAGAGCCTCCTACACTCAGGCAGTACTTCCCTTTATCTGTAGGCCCAGGAGAGCCCAGTGTGATCAAGGAGGATCTGTGGCAAACTGTTTTCTTACATCATGGGGCAGGAGGAATAGCCTCTTTGGTAGCGCACAACAGAAATCCATGTTCTGTTGAAGCAACGCCAACCTGGGCTCTAATATGATGTGCTTCCTGTTCCTGATGAGCAAGATCTTTTTTATCTTCAAAGGGTGCTGCCAAGACATGCTGATTACACTGCGACCAAAAGGAGCAAGAAATGACAACACAACACAAAACATTTGGTGACAAGGCGAGTGAAACAACTTCATATTCTCGCCGCATTAGAGGGGAACGAGTGCATAATATATCATGTTGCAAACATTTTCCACCGTGGGGTATTTAGCGAATTGGATTGACACAACAAAGCAATGAGAAAAACTTGATTTTGAGAGCAGTTGAGCTTATTCTTTGTTTAGATTATATTTCTGGGAAACAAATGTCTGGTGAACAGGGCTGCAGTCAAGGCCACCTTAGTCAAGTCCAAGTAATTTCCAAGACCAGGTCCAGCGGAGTCAGGACCAGGTCCAATTGGGGTCGGGACGAAGTCAAGAGCAAGTCCAGAGCAAACTGAGTGCCATTCAAGGCCACGGCCACAACAAGACAATAAACAGTGGACGCATCTTTCCAACTGTAAAAATAATGCTGCTTAAGATTCTTCGGGATCAACAGAGGTATAAAAAAACAGATTGACCAGGAGGAGAAAAACATAAAATTTTTTTAGATAGGCTTGAAAAAGTTAAGTCATCATCCAATGATAGTCAAGACCAGGACAAGTCCAAGGTGTCAGAAAAGTGACATGGAAACCGGACTAAAGACCGAGAGTGACTCGAAGCATGTATCTACAGTTCTGGTAGTGTAGAACTCAGTCCCATGCAGAGATCTAGTCGGGAGAAGATTGTGCAGACATGGATAGAGTAGATATCACTTTGTTTTGACCTCTTGAACAGCAAGATGATCTCCTGAACAACTGATGCATTAATAGCCCATCATGCCAGTGAAAAGCCAGGGAGAAGATTAACATGAAGCAGAGAGGTTCCTGATCTTTGTTTGAGAATGTAAATCAGTTGCTCCTGCTTCCTCCCCTTCGGCAAATCTGTCGAGGAGAGAGGTTCAGCTCACGCTAGTTGTAAGTCAGGCTGCATACCATAGTCTTCCCCCAGTAAAACACTGACAGGAATTTTTATAACACAACTCCTGCCGTTCAACTTACAGTTTCGTGATTCCCTGCACACACCACAGGTGCCACTTATCTGAGGCAACAGAGCTGTGTTGTGCGAGCTGAAGTGGCTGGCGTAATTCCTGCTCTAAGTTGACCGTGTGAGGCCGAGTCGCTTTGAATCTCCACCAACGTCACTCTGGGACATTCAGCCTGACCAGAGACCAAAAGCTCCAAGATCTACCCAATGTTTGTTCAAAGTCTGGCCAATAACCTTGTGAATGAGGTGTTTTCCTGCAAAATTTGTTCTCAATTATTTTTCAGCCCTGCCAGAAAAGCTCTTTTACCTCTAGTTTTATACAGTCATTATAAGTACTTGGCCAAACTGCCTACGTTGAAGAGGGCATTGTCATGTGAGCCCTGGCACCTAACAAACACTTCACAAATCAGGCACTGAGACAAAAGTGTTGCAATTTCTTTAACTGATTTCTGAGTTTTTTAAGAGACTGGCAAGGTCAGCACATGTGGCTTGGAAATCTTTCAAAATGACTGACAACAGTATCATGAATTTCCCACTGACACAGATGATGAACTAGCATAAATAACACTGCTTTGAGTACATTTTCCAGGGAATATATTACCCATATAGCTTTGGATTGGAAGCAAACCGAGACGGCGCATTAAGGTAAGTGTGCCAGTAACTGCTGGCTTGGTGTAACCACCTGAGCAAACTCAAAATACTTCTGTCTGATCAAATTTCCATCTAGATTACGCTGCCAATCTGTTCTGCAGGTTTGCCCCATTTAGTCTGACAGCACAGCCAGGAGCCCGTAGTGTCACACGGTGCTCAGTAAGGGCCATTTTAATGATGTTACAGGGATCTTTGATTCGCTTTGGAACAACATTGGAAATACTACCAGATTGTGAAGCCTTTTTTTCCTATGCTATTCATTTGCCCTAGGACAGTTCAGCTCTATATAAGATTTGCAGCAGTTTCCCATAGCCGGAGGAGATCTGAGCTTTAATCTGCGATGCCACACTGCTGTACATTTCCATTGGGAAACAATCAGAAAGGATGGAGGTAGAAATTGACAGTACTAAGGTTTTTCTGAGATTTTCTGAGTACATTTTCAGAACTGGGAGCACTGCAATATAAAAATGTAATAACGTTCATGTATAGGTTTAAAAGTTCAAGCAAACTATTCTATAAGCACTGAAACTCAGTTGCCCTTCATTGTCAGTGAAGCAGCTCCAGGTTCATTACACACTCACAGGTTTGAGTCTTGGCCCTCTGGTTTTGGGCTTGGGGAGAGAGTTGTACGTGTTCATCCACCTAGACCATGAATAACCTAAGAATACCTAAGAATAGCCTGGGGTTGGAGGGCAGGATCCATAGACTGTGCTGTAAACACGCCTCTGTCGTGCTGTATGATCGACCCAGCCAAATCTCAATTACACCAAAAGACCATAAAAACAAGTTCTATAAAAAACACATGTTGCCTAAAACTTTGCCATTAACTTAATGGCTTGTTTGGTTGAATCCAACCCTGTACTGTTTCAGCCCCTTATTTGGCTTTATTTTACTTGGGAACCCACTCCCTGGTCTCGGGCTTCCTCCAAGTGAACCCTGAAACAGTTGATCCAAAGTGAGATGCAGTCCAAGAGCAAAGAAAATAGCCAGCGAAGTGTAATGAAGCTAATGGGATGATTTTTTAAGTTTCTCTCCAATACCTCAACAAATCTTTTTGCTTTGATTAAATTGTAAATAACTGTACTGCAGTGGGCGTGCATGATCAATCACTGACGGCGAACTGGACAAGCTAAACAGTAGCAACACTTGTAAGAGCTGCTCATCAAGTAGAAACAATATTCTGTTTGTCTGCACATCTGCTTGTTATGATTCAAGATTTTCTCCAATCAGCGGCTGACCTCTACAACTGATATGAAGTATAGTTTGTTTGTCCGTTGGCGATTTGAAATGCAATCAACCAATGAAAAACTGCAGCATGCGTAGATTCCACCTCTGACTTGGACCAATTAAAATGAACTTCATCCTGAAACTGTACCAGCAGGGTGCACCAACAAAACTGGCATGACGTAAAGGAGCTCTATTTAGATGTTTACTTGCTGAGTCACTAAGGTACTTCTGAGGGCTCCCCATTACATCACACGGAGCAGGAAATCACACCTATAGTACTAAAACACTATTAAACAGATGTTGCAGTACATAGCAGACCCATTACTACTCTAACTAAAAATGAGCGTACTGTAAAATATATGCATGTTTTCCAAGCACAGAATATGATGTTTGCACAGGCATAGATGAGGAAATTCAATAATGAGGTTTTGCAAAACAGACCTTTGTGTTGTTAAATGATTTATTCAGCGTTGTTATGAATGCATAGAAGTACCATTCAGTGTCAATGCATTCCACAAACACACCCAAAATACACCCAAAGCTTAGAAAAATTCAGCAGTGTTTTTGGCACATGAACATTCATTAAACCCAAATGGCTAAAATGCTGGGCATCGCTAAGATAAACTGGAATCTAGGATCACATGGAGTATTAAAGACAGTACTAACAGAGTAATATTCTGAGTCCCAATTAAAGGTAGACTGTGTTAAACCTCTCAGTCCCGTTCAAAAGCAGCACACCACATCAAAGACTTTGCTAATTAGCACTGACATGGCTAACATGGCCCGCCTTTCACAGCTTCATTATGAATCTGTTCAAACAGCTTCCTGGATCAGCAACAGAAAACTACCTTTCGTGCATGCAGTTCAAAGATAGGCCCTTTAATTCTTTAAATGGTCACGAGGCTGCTAACTTCTTATGTTTTTACACCGTGGAGTGGATCCACAGCAGTGGAAGATAATGAATGTGGAAACACATTAGACCGTAATTACAGCAGCAGCTGCCAGACGCCACTTCAGGTCCACTCAGCAGCACGACAATAACACTCCAATCCAGTGCAACGGGCAGACAAAGTCCACAAAAGGTGCGGTTTCATTTTCAAAACTCTCCCATGGTCACATTCACAGCCACAATAACACCTTCAGCCCCAACTCTTAACATTGGATCAACAACTTCAAAATGTGTCGGACTCCCATCCCCGAGCTTTCCTCATACCTATCCAGCACCTGGAGGCCAGAGCAGGACACATCAGATGGGACTGTGCTTTCCCCCTCAAGTTGAGTTGCTCAGTAACCAAGGCTGGTTGTACAGGGCAACTCCCAGGTGTGGAAATGTGTGTATGAGTGTCTGCAACTCCTGCACTCCACCAGGCTGTTAAATAAGTTATTGATCAACTCAACAAGCTGCACTAGGCGTCGCATCTCCACTAATTGAGACCCTCTAGATTCACCCTTCACGCTTCATTTGCCCAAATGAAATTCTGGTGTCGGGTATGGACACCTCACATCACAGGAAGTGACGAATTGAAACTTAAGAGCGAAATACGAAACTGTCTCCTAAACAGCAGCAAGCTAATGCTCCGTCCAAAGAAAGCTCTTTTGCCTCTCTCGTCCCTTTGGTATCCTTTGGTATGAAGTGATCACAGACCGGCTGGGTTGGTAGACATTAGCGTTTACTGACGTCTCATTTTCAGTTACCTCTTGTTGCCATTTGGAGCCACTAGTGTGCAAAGTTGCCTAGTGCAGCTTTAAATAAAGATTGAGGGGCAACTGCAGAGAGTATCCCCTACTGCAGCTAGAATAGTTCAGTTAAAATCATTTACACACACACAGACAGAAGAGTCTTTAGCGTCCTTTGTAATCTGTTCACTTTCTAATAATGTTTCAGCTGCTGTATTAATCAAACGGAGCTATTTCTTTTAATTAATTCCCTTTTGTCTTTCTTCTTTCACTCATGTGCATCCCTCCTTAGGGGAGTAGGCAGTACCCCTGACTTCAACAAACCAATCATAAGTGCAACTTAAATTTAAAAAAAACTTTCCAATCTCCACTGTACAGTACACTGCACAAGATTCATCCATAGATAGCCGAAACACACTGCAGAGGGTACGTCAATGTACAGGAAACAGAACAGGAATGTCGGAGACCCTCTGCTTCCCCACAAACCAGTTCGAGTGCTCAGCTCCACACCACACTGTTAAATGATCTTAAGATGATAAAATACTTTCCTATAGTAAAAATCACATCAGGCGCCCTGTAAACCATTAAGAAATCAGAGTGGATTTAAATCACAAAGTGTGCTGTATGGCTAACACCCCTCAGTGGTTGGACTTGATTAATGAAACACCATGAGCTCTACAATGATTAGAATATTATCTAGGAAAATGACGCGGAGTAAAACTCTAATCTAATACAATGCATGATTAGGACATTATCGACTGCAGGAAGGTTAAACATCACTGTTACAATGACAATTTTCTCATGTAATTATCTTGTTTGTCACCTCCAGAACCATAAACTGAGCTGGAGGATAATGAACATACCTCTCCGCGTGAGTATCTGAAACCCCGGTTAATGTATTAAATCTTTCAGACATCAAGTTATTACAGTTCCTGAGATGAGAGAATAGCCGTGGAAAAGCAGTCCCTAACACGTGTTAAACATACTATTATTTTCCCACTGATAAAAAAAAAAATCCTTTTTTAGGTGTATGAGAGCGTATGAACTCGGTTGCAGTCAGGAGATCGTTATTGTTTAACTACAGCTTTTCTATTTGAATAGTTCTTCCCTTCGAGCAGCTCGTGTTTTTGCTCTGCATTGCATAAACCCCCATCATAAATTTCAAATCAACACACATTTCTGTGTGACAGCAATAACCTTACAATATTATCACTGTTGTAAATTGATGCGCTGGTCCATAACTCACTCAGTAATTGCCCAATATAAAGTTACTCCAGTGCCTTTTAAGTGCCACAACTGTAGAGACCACACCCTTGAGTCCTAAACCCAGGATTAGTGCTATTCACACAGCCGTGAATTTTGGCCCAATAGATACAGGGCTGCACATCATGCTGGTCACGAGCGACGATGATCCCTCCCCCTCAAGCACCTCTGGTCCAATCAGGCCCTGATGATGCAGGTTGAGGATGGAGTCAGCGATGATGCGGGCCGTTTTTTTCTGATATCCCCCAGACGTCACCATGAGGATGGGGACGCCCCGTTGCCTCGCCGCCCTGAACACAATTTCATCTCTCTTTACAATACCCTGGCAGAGGAGGAGAGAAGAAGAGGGGAAAAGAAAATCTGTCAGTCTTTCCACGGCTGTGGATGGTAATCATAACTTCTCTGAACTCTGTCTGGCTGCTGACCTAATGTCTACATCTACACCGCCCCCCCCCCCCCCCCTTGTG
>CABFOQ010024694.1:0-12036 GCA_900660455.1 Gephyroberyx darwinii
TGGGGAAGACCTGCTGTCTGCCTCCACGGTTCATTATTGACTGACCTCTGTCACTCCTGATTTGAATCGGTTCCTGTCTGAGATGTTTCCTAATCCTTCACGGTGCCAAGCCATTTAGTATGGATGGCTTCACTGGGAATGAAACACAAACTGTTAGTACTCTGCACTACATTTTCAGCTACACTGCACCACATATAATAGTAGTAGTAGTGATTCATGATTGATTTCTGTTTTGATATAAGGACACTAGTACCGAAGATAAAGCTGGAGCAGGCTGCAAGAAGAAGCTAATATCGAATGGATGCATGTCTGTCCACACACAGGAGGAATTTCTCTCACATCAAGCTAGAAGCATGCAACAAATGAAACACAAGAAAAGAATGAAAGAAACAACTCAGTCAAAACAATTACATATGAAACTGAGAGGTTATGGGTCCAACGGTTGTGAGAGAATCCATCTTCAGGGTGCGTTGATTGCGTTTGGCTCAGGTTTGTTCTGAACTTGGCAAGTCAGCGTTTAGGTTTTCTGCTCCAGTCATTTGAGAACAGAAACCCTCACGACTTCGGCTGGATCACAGACTCACCGCCTGTTTGTTCATAAAATAACTGTTTTTGATTTCATGACAATTCAGATCTCAGAGCTGTGTGTCACAGTGTGTGAGTTTGTGTGTGTGTGTCCAGGTCACTCAGTTCACAGTGCAGGCCAAACAGACCCAATGATCCAAGTTAATGCTGTGAAAATGACTGCTGGGGATCATAAGTAATCCCAGGGGTTAGGCACCATACAAGACAACACAACACTGTGTGGCCATGTGTGTTTGCTATGTGTGTGTGTGTGTGTGTGTGCATGCACTCTGCATGAATACATGCATGTATGAGTGTGTGCTGAGTTGAGTGTGTTTATCTGTGTGTGAGTTTGCGTGCACGTGAGTGTGTGAATGCATGCGTGCAGTAGCATATGTGCATTAGTGGAAGTGTATTATCACACGTGGTTCTTTTCAAACAAACCAACTCACTTCTACCAACTCACCAACTCACTTCTATTAGAGTCGACCGAGAAGACAACCAGGAGAAAATGTACTTTCTTTTCTCTGCCCTGGTCTTCTTTTGTGAGAAAGTACTTGGAAAGTTTTTCTTCTTTACTGCAACTTTAAAGAGATCCCAACCCGATTCCTATTCCTGGATGCATCGTCCTTTACAAGTCAGAACCTTTTGGTCCTGTGGGGCTTTTAGTAACGATGTAAGAGTAACTGTGCATTCACACTGCGAACAGCACGATCAGCAAGTCGCTGGAAGTCCGTTCATTTCCTGTGGAGCCGAGCGACCAGGGAAACTCCAGGCTGAACGTCAACAAGCTTGTCGGCCGAGAAAAGCCGAACCTTTCACGGTCATCAGCCGTCAATAGAGAATCAGATTTCCATGCTTCCTTGTTTCCCACCGATGTGATTGTGTTTCATGGAAAGTAATTCGCCTGGCAAGTGCAAAATGGACAAGAAGTTGATTAAAGCCATTCAGAGCCTCCCAAAGTGTGTGTGTGTGTGTGTGTGTGTGTGTGTGTGGTAGATAAAGGGACTATAGTGGAAGTTATTGAGAGAGAGACCTTAAATTAATATTTCCCCCTACAAAACATACGGGCACACATGGGCAGCACAGTAGGCACACACACACACACACACACACACACTCACATGTACACACACACACTGTAAATTTATACTGTAAACACTATACATGCACACCACTGCCAGACCATGAGAAATATAATATCCTCTTCACATAGCTCAGTACACATCCAAATGTTGAACATGTATGGATCTATGTCATGTCACTGGCACATGTACACGTGTGCTTGTACTTGAAGTTGAGACTCCTTTTATTGCAGCCAGGGCCAATTCATTAGTTTCATTACAGCTGAGAAATCACTCTGACATGAACGAAATATCACAAATGTCAATGCAACGATGAACATCAACAGAGTGAAAAATCTAATAGACGGTGCAAAGAGCATCAGAGCAGAGAGACATGTAGCATGAAGTTAACAGGGTCACGCACACGACATTCAATACTGCGGCATGGAAAAGCGGATGTGTTTGTGTGTGTGTGTGGATGGGGGGGGGCAGTACAGCTTGGGGGGTAGCAATGGATGAATGTGTTGCACTTAAAGTGATGATTTTGTAATCGCTGCAAAACATTATTTCATGAAAAGGTTTTGAAAACATTTGAAAACATTTGCCATCCAACTCGTTACACTCACAACTCACAACACTTCATTTATCGCTGTCGCTGATTGCAATGTATCTAGAGCCAATTAAGTATGAAATTTGCAGCTCTATCCATATGTTTTTCAAGCGCAAGTTTATGAAAAAAGCACCACGGCATAAAATATGAATCGAGATACTTTTAACAGATAAACTGCGGTCTACTTTAAATCAAACAAGTACATTAATAATCAATAAATAATGAATGAAAAATGAGTTACAAAAGAGAATGAATTAGCAGAGCAGCACAGTAGGTAAAAAACGGCAACACATCAAGGATGCTGCAAGAGAAATAAACATGTAACTCGCCTTGATCTTCGCTGCGTGGGACAGCCGAGTCACCGCCAGATCAGTCTTCCTATCCCAGTTACGCAGGATGAAAAGCTTTCCTCGTGGCTACCCTGGGACGCCGGTTGGCACCGTTACTCTAGACCAGGGGTGTCCAATCGTGTGCCATGGAGGGCTGAGCGTATGCAGGTTTTCACTCCAACCAAAGACTACACCGGGTGATTTCACTGATTAGTCCCTCCTCTCTGGTTTACCGATCGAATCACCTGGTGTTTTGTTCGGTTGGAACGAAAACCTGCATACACTCGGCTTGGACACCCCTGCTCTAGGCGTTTGATCAACACTGGCAAGGCTAAGTGACCTTTTTGAACACATGCTGATTGGTGATCTCGTTTATCCATAAACACCTCACATGTACAGGGAGTTAACATATGTGTAGTGTCGGTGACCAACTTGGCAATTGCACCTTTAAGTCTGGCAGTGTCAACGCCATGCTCTTAGATGCAGAGTGCCTCTTATGTGATTCATGACTTTTGGCCACACAGCCACAGATTTGCTCACATCTGCAATGCTGCTTTTAATTTGGAGTAGAGATTCTGGGTATGTTTGTTTTCTCTGTTTTCTGTCATACCTGATCTGTGTCCAGCTACCCAGGTGCTCGTATTCTACCCGTGTCCTCTCGTCTTGTCATTTCTGGCACTGTGTCTAAACCCATTTAACCCCCTAGGTCTCCATGCACTCAGAACATGTTAGAGGAAGGGTTATGAAACTGTCAGTCACCAGTCCAGAAAACCCGAGTTCATCTCAGGCTATGCCTCCCCCGCTGTCGCTGCACTACCTTACTCTCTCAGATCACCCCAGAGATCATGGCAACACCTGCTGCCCTCTCTCTCTCCGCAAGCTATTCTTCTCGGCCTTCAGGCGACGGTGGGGCTCATTTCTACCGAGTGAAAATTCACTTTTATTCTCTGTTACTTTTATCTGTTTCTTCATTTGAATTCCACGTCGTAATCCACCCTGCCTCCCTTCACGTTGTTTCCCTTTATCGTGCCGCCGGTCCACATAACAATTTCCTAGAAGAACTTGACACTCTTCTCAGCAGGGACACCTCTTACTCAATTCAGTTCACTTCAATTACTTCCTTCCTATCCACTTTTGATCTCATCCTCTCTGCATGCCCACCTTCTTGTAATAGACTACTCCACTACTAACCTCACGGCTACCTTTCTTTAAGTTTTTGATCATCACTTTGTTTCCTTTGCCATTCCCTTCTCTACTGATCCCTCTAAACAGGCCTCCCTTCACACTATCACCACTCAGTATAACCTTTCTTCACCCATCCTCACTCATTCCCGTCTCTCTCCACAGACAACATATTTCTATGTGCCCCCTCATCCTTTTTGACCTTATCTGTCCCTTTTCCTCTAGACCTAACCATCTGTCCCCTCCTCCCCCTTTGGCTGTCAGAAATGTTGTCAAGCATTGAAGGTTTCAGGCAGTTGAGAGAAGATGGTAAAAAAAAAACTGGCTTGTCAGATAACCTCTTCCACTTTCAATCTCTCCTGTCCTCCTCCTCTGCATCCTCCCTGCATCAGGGAGGATCCAGGGATGAAGCTACCACTCCAATCAACCTTTCACCACCCCGGTCCTCTGCAAATCCAATCCAATCTGCTTCTAAGCCCCAAAACTTTTCTCTATTTTCTCCTTTATTCGGTCACCACCACCCTACTCCTCTCTCCTCTCTTTCTGCCAAGGACTTCAGCCCCTACTTTGAGATGAAGGCTGACAACATCCAAGGCTCCTTCTCCCAGCTATTCTTTAGCCTCCCCCCAATTTACTTACTGCCTCCTCCTCTAGCCTCAAGCCTACCTTGTGCCCTTCTTCAAGTCCATATCCTCCTCCTTCATTCAAGTCAGCTAGAGTTACCTACCCTTGATCCATTCAATGTCAAAAACAAATCTGACAGATGGGCTTCTTTCTTTTCTCTCAAACTCTTGAACACACAGCCTTTTGCAAAATGCCTCAAAATCAGTCACAGGTCTGTTGGACCCCTTCAGTCTAGACTCAAGATAACCCACTCTACTGGGACTGCACTCCCTACTGTCAAGGAAGCCCTCAACACATTGGTGCTTCTTTCTCTTTAGTCTTCATCCTGCCAACCGCCCTCCACCTTCAAACACTGTCAACCACAAAATGCTCATTGTCACTCTCGCCGACCTGGGAATCTCTTGGTCTGCACTCTCATGGTTCAACTCCTACCTGTTTGTCTACACTTATGCTGCAACCCTCTCTCTATAGTAGATTGCTTGGTTCTGTCTTGACATCCTGAACTTTTCCTACTGTTGCTGTGCTAACAACACCCAACTCTCCAGTGGCTGTTGACCCACCACCCTAAGCTCAACCTTGACAAAACTTTGCAGCTCTTCGCTGGTAAATCCTGCCATCTGCAAGATCTCTTCATCACCAGTGACAACACCACAGTGACTCCTGCCCAGACTGCCAAGAATCCTGGTTAAATCCTAGATAATCATCTATCTTGCGGGGTCCACATGTCAGCCAACTGCCCTGGAGGAAGAGTCAACAATTTTGTTGTTACTCTTCCAGCATGGAGGTATGTCCCTTGAAAGCATCGCTAAACACTCTCCAAACATTACACTGGCAGGCCTCTACTGCTGGGTCAAGGGAAGTGTTAATGCATGTGTGGGTGTATAGCTTTCATACATGGTTTTCTTAAATATTTTCCTCTCTCTCTCTCTCTCTCTCTCTCTCTCTCTCTCTCTCTCTCTAAGACATAAAACTATGCCATCCAGAACTTTCATTTCAGAACTCTGCGGTCATCCTTCTATCCTTGAAGCCGCAGATGAGTAAATCAGCTAATCTGCTATGTCAGGTGATAAGGAGACCTCTGTTTCATGCTGCAATAAACCCACAGCACACACACACACACACACACACTGATACATACATAAGAACATATACACACAGCTCTAATAAACCTGCTGTGCTATTACAATATAGGTGACATTGGCAGTCAGCGGGATACGACGAGTCCAGCACTGTTGTTCAGTAATTGTTGATGGGGTTAAGTTTAGCTTTTGACTTAGCTGCAAAGTCAAACAGTTAATTGGTATACTAACAAATGAGACTATGGTTGAGATGATTGGTAGCCTCTAGATATTGTATTGTTTGTGCTAGTGGTTCTCAAATTTCATCTCATTTCCCTTAAACCCCATTGCTTCCTGTTGTGAAGAGGATGTTTGCTTCCTTGGTCAAAGATTTTCTCTATTTCATTGAAGAGGATAAACATGTTGGAAGTGAGTTACAACATCTAGCAATGTGATAAAAAACCCTAAAAGCTTCATCTCCATTTGTGCTGCTAAATCTGGCCTGGTGACACACAATGTAAAAAGCAATGTAGAGTTCGGTACAGGCAGACAATTCCTTTATTTATTGTTGTTAAATTCTACCTGTAGCACCTTTACATGGTTGAAACTGTGCTGAACAGCCTGACTCTCCTCAACACAGTGCTTTAAAACAATATGCTGGATTTCCTAGCTATAAAGTTAGTTATAAACCAGCTGCAGAAGGATATCGATACACAGCCCTAGTCTGTTTGTGATGATTGAATCCAACTTGAGGTCTAACGTGAGGACCTTGACTTTGATCTGAGCAAGCCCTTCTTGAATCAAACCATTGCAAGAGTGAGGGATAGGGGAAGGACGGTTTAGAGAAGGCTCTAACTAGTAGCAGATACTACTTCACCAGCTAAAGTACAGCGTTTTAAGAAACATGGTTACAATAAAAGTCTGCGGCTCTCTGGAAAATGATGCCTCCAACTTCCCGTACCTCGTCTTGCCTAACCCTTCTGTCAAATTGCTGCAGCAATGCTGATAAGTTGCAGTGCTCAGTCCATTTACAAACCACAGATTGTTTGGGTGTCTACAGTCTGACAGGTAAATTTCTCTGAGTAATGTCTGTCTCTCTGTTCATCTCATACTCATAAATAAATATATGTACTGTGTGTCTCTCTCTTCCAGACGGTTTCTCAGTAGGGCCCCCGCCACAATGTCCTTCTTAAAGCAACTGTCTCCCATCAGACCCAAAATGTCTGTTTGGTCTTTTTCTCAACAACATCCTCACTACAGTCTTGTTCAAAAACATTGCCCTTTATCATAGTTTAGGTCTCTGAAACAGTTTCACAGCAGCATTATTCTTTAATACGCTCCTCAGTGCCACTGCCTCACAATAGACCCAGAATGTACCGTATTGTCCACTACTGTGTTGCTCCATGGGAAATTCATTTTATTTATTGGGGATTCTTCATGAAAAAGAAATAATTGCATTCTGTCAGAGCGATTCTGTGGTTATTTTGTTGTTTGGAACCGATGCATTAATATGCCCTGCCCATGATTGCTATGACAAGAATCTAATTACTGCTGCAGGTTTCTGAGCAGTGGCGCAGGTGACAGCCAATGGGATTATTACCAATTAAGTGCTGCATATTTAACACATGCCCTTTTGATTGGCCACGCCTGTCAAAGTTCTCCCCTGCAAAACTCTATATTTGAACCAGTACTTGTAGTAATAATTTTAATGTAATAAAAGTTTTCACTACATGCCCTAATTTAAAACTTAACTTTATCATAAAACCTTTCTAAAATCTTGTGCTTTCACTCATTTCTAACCTTGTTGGGTTATCTGTTATTTACCTTTTCCACTTTTTATTTAATTTAATTTAATTTAATTTAGTTTCACTATATTTTATTGATCTTGTCATTTGTTCAGATTTTCTATTTTTATTTTTTTTGGTTATGAAGCACTTTGTGAACTTTCTTTATATTATGTTATATTATTATTATTATTATTATTATTACTATTATTATTATTATTATTATTATTATTATTATTATTATTATTATGAAGCTTGTACATACACTGATAGCCATCAAAAGAGTTCCCTATTGTGCATCTGTCCTAAAGCAATCCTCCACTATTTTTGTAAATGCTTTATCTTCCAATTTACCATTTGACAGACAATTCTTTATCTTGGTCGGAAACAGAAAAAAAAAAGTAATTTTCCTAACAATTTCTCTCAAAGGTGGAACAACAGCGCATCAGTAGCAAGCATAGAATATCTACAGTGGCTATATCTGTAGTTGGCACAATCTGGCAGGGATCCCAAATGGGCTCAAGCAAAGCCTAAAATAGGTTTGGATCAGACTCATTGCAACAGATGCAGCTCTGAGCATACCTTATTGTTACTGGCTCAGTGTCTGTGTGGGCTTAGCACTCATCACAGCTCTATTCAAAAACATGTCTGTAGGGAATTCTCTCAGCGAAATAATTTCACTGCAGTCATATTCATATACATGACTGTGTCCAATTAGTTCCTTTCATCCACAAAATGCTTTTCTGTCTTCACAATTAGGCAGAGGCATCACCGGGCCACGTAAGTAACTGGTTCTAATCAGACACAAAACGCTGGTCGGGGCTTATCTCTCTGAAAAAGTTTCTTCCCGTCAATGCTTTTCAAAATGACAGGTTTAAAAAGATTTAGCTTTAATTAATGAGGTCTCGTCCAAAACGTCCGTCTGGGGCTTTAGACAGTTTCAGTTAAAACCATTGGCTCTCCATGCAACTGGTCCAAATCATATCCAATGTCTTTACCTGGGTGTTCTACCTTAAGAGAGTTTCACAAATTGTGCAAAGCCAGGAATATAGCACTGGCTTGCTCTTTAGATGTGGTCTTCACAGGTAACAATAGGCACTTAACAATAGAAAAGAGAAGAACTAGATAAAATTAGAAAAATAACAACTGGGCTAAAAGGTGGGAAGACAATAAAACAAACAAAGGACAAAAAACGACAGGGCCACAGTTCAGCAGCTGGGTCCAAAGGCCTGGCTGGAGAGGAAGGTCTTCAGCCGCTGTTTTAAAAACTTCAATGGACCCAGCATTGCGGATCTCCACAGGGAGTGAGTTCCAGAGGGTGGGGGGGCAGTCACGCTCAAGGCTCAGTCCCCGAGAGTCCGCAACCTGGTGTGGGTGGAGATTTCGGGAAGGGGTGTAGGTATGGAGAAGGTCTGAAAGGCACTGGGGAGCAAGGGTGTGAAGGCACTAGTAGGTGGAAGGCACAGGCGTAACTTCACCCCAAAACTGACACCAAAATCCCACTGGTCAGCTGCTGTTATTGACAGCCCCCTGTTGCGCCACCCCGCCCATCCCGTCCACCAAATTACTAAACTGATGCCGACGAGGAGAAGTTGTCATTGCGCCTCACAAAATTGCCAATTGCCCCGCTGCCACGCAGTCAAAGTATCTTATCATTAGAGTGTCGACTTTCAAATGTTCTTTTCCAAAATGCTTCATAAACACTTTTGGCACTAGGAACTTCATCATTAAATATCTTCAAAACAAAGAGCATCCAAGTTAAGTGAGTCATTATTAATATTGTGTCGTATGTTTTTTTGTGCTATCAAACAATTAGAAGAGTACGTCTCCTTTTTGTGAATCTCTCCTTTTAGAATAAAACTTCAAATTGCTCCCAGTGAAGTTAGTTTCTGCTCCGTCAGACTATTTCAGCAGCATCTCTATTCTAAATAATTGGCACAGCGCAAACCGGCATGAAAAATGTCTCGCTCTATGAATGCACGTCTCTTCACAGCCCTATTTAATAGCGGAGTTCGAGAGTTAGACACAAAATGTATGTCTGCACTTATCCGACAGTTTCATCACAGCCCGACTGAACAACACGACGATGTGCAGCTGTCCCACCACCCAACATGTCTGTCTGGGCCACTCTCCGTGAAACACTCGTCTTTTAAAAGCCTACTTCTCAGTGCAACCGACTCCAATTAGATGCAAAATGCCTACTTGGGTTTTTTCCAGGGGGCTGTTTCATCGCAGTCCTAGGGAGTTAGATGGCCCTCAGTAAAATTAGCTTTAATCAGGCACCCATTAGATAGCCTCAACACAACACTGTTCAAGACACATGCTGAAGTGCAACTGGCACATAGCAGACACGAAATGTCTGTCGAGGTCCCATTATGAAAAATGATTTTCTCTCTCTCTAGTTTTTCAGCTATCCTATTCAGGAACATGCCTCTTAGTGCTTACTGGCACCTTTTAGACTTTTTCAATCTCCCCAATGGGAAGTTTCATCAAGTTTCACCAAATATTGGGTATCATTCACAAAGGTTTTCGTAAATTATTTGTAAATTTGTCGTATTTATGTGCGTACGAAAACACGAACGTGGGATTCATGAAACGTGCGGGAAACCTCGATTTGTTGGTAGAACAGGTGTATGTTTGATGAATGCCGATCGTTGGTAAATTGGATGTGCGTGCCTGTTGAAGCCTCTTTGCAGGTAAACGCTGTTCAGCACCGTAAAAGGCTGCAGACTGAAGGGTCGTGTTCAAGTAAACTAGGGGAAACAGGGAAGAGAGGAACTTGGTGGAGTCCAAAATGGAAGTGTTGCGCTCATGAGAAAAAAAGTTTTCAGAAGCATCAGCAGAGCGGAGTCACAAGAACTGATAAAAGTAAAGCATGGCAAGAAATTAATAACGCTATCAATGCTGTTTCAGCAGAAACACAAAAAAGAAATGGTTCGACATGAAACTAGATTGCAAAAAAGTATAAGAATAATAAGACGCTATCCGACATGGATCAGAGGATCGATCAATAATAGGAGAGACCTCACTGTCGGGTTGATCGGCTTGTGTTGTTATGAATGAGGACAGTTCGGCAAATACGTCTTTTCAGCTTATCAGGTCTTTATTTTCTACAAGGCCACTGAAACATCTTGTCGTTGTTGAGGTTTGGTGCTACTGTAATGGATGTTTCATAAAGAATAAGCCGTTCTAAGACCCTTCCCGCATGTTCGTACCAACGAACAAATTCAGGTACGAACAAAATGATGAATCCGACTTTGTTCGTAGAAACGTTCGTACTAGCGTTATACCATCAAATCTGATCGTATGCACGTTTCGTGAATGAGGCCCATTGTGTCTGAAAGTGCAACAATCTCACATCATACCCTCAGTGTCGGCTTTGATTCCATTAAATCAGTTTCTTAGATGTCCAATTCAGAAACATGCCTCTTAATGACTTGGTCTGACTTGGTGCCACTGTTTGGACCCGTTTCCCAGCTATGCCTCTTAATACGTTGGTCCTCTGAGACCCCGAATGGCTGGTTTCCATCTCCCTAATGGACAGTTTCATTGCAGCCTATTCAGAAAGCCTGTCCCCTAAGTGCAACAAGCTCAAGTCTAATCCAAAATCTCTGCCTCAGTCCCGTTCCCTGGGACATTTTCTAAGCTATCCTATTTGCAAACACCCACCCCGGCAGTGCAGCTGTCTTGCATCAGACATAAAATATACGTCTGGTCTTTCTCAGAGGGATTGACATCCACCGTGTTCAATGTCTCGCTCCATTCAGACCCAAAATGACACTTAGTGGGCCCAAAGCTTCAACTCTTCTGTCTTTCTTGTTCTCTTATCAGTGCGAACAGCAAAAGGCAGCATGCGGTCACTAATTTGTTTCCATTCTGATCTGGACCACATGGATGTGCGGCGCTAAATTGGATCCCGAGGCATGCTACCGACACGAGACTTGAATTTGAATGCGGACATCAGAGCGTTGCCATGACAATGAGTAAACCTTACATCATTCACATGAGACAACTGTCATATGTGTGGCACCCACGGCGGCTTGTCTGAGCCAGAGTCAGCATGGTGGACAGCAAGACAGCAATGGAAAGGGAAGTGAAATGGGCGACTTGATTGACGCTTCAATTCAGTTGAACCTGAAGGCAACAAACTGCAACCGCAATGTGTTTGAAACAAGCAGGAGGAGGCGGAGGTACCAAAACAGATGTGACCTCTTGTTATTGCTTCTCTGCATATGTGCATGTTTTCAACACTGCTGTCGGTTCATATTGGTATCGGATACAGGCTTCATCCCAGAATAGATACGAACAGTCATCTGAAAAAAACTCAAATATGAGCAGCAATTCTGAATTGGGCATGAAGTCCTGCCTGAATGTAGCCGAGGAAAGAGAGGAAAGAAAGAAGTAATGAATAGGTTATGGGAGAAAAGAAGCGCGACAGATTTAGACAGACAGACATAAAAGTGTGTGTGTGTGTGTGTGTGTGAGAGAGAGAGAGAGAGAGCAGCTGGCCATAAGAGAAAGAGAGAGGAAAAGAGAGTGAGAGAGGATACAGCAAACTCAATTAACACCCAGGGCAATATGTCACTGTCAGCCAAATGACCTCTGAAAAGCAGAATTGATCAAAAGAGAGCAACCGCCTGTCAATTACATGAACATTAGACGTATTCTTCTATATCTCAGTAATATGCTCTATAATAGAGGAGCGAGCTGAGGAAGATAGAAAGAGAGTAGAGAGAGAGAGAGAGAGAGAGAGAGAGAGAGAGAGAGAGGCACACAGAGAGACATACACTAACCATTTTATTAGGTCCTCCTGCTCGTTAA
>CABFOQ010024696.1:0-10570 GCA_900660455.1 Gephyroberyx darwinii
GCCCGGAAGGAGAAGCCATCTAAACAGTGAATTCTCATGATAACCTACTTACGATAGGTTAGATACTTGACAGATATGCTAGTGCGTCAAGCAATGACACCAGTCTACCATAGAATTTCAGTTAAATTGGTGTTGGCTATGCTGCATACCTATAGAGGTTTCCAGAATCAGACTGAAACCTACTTCGAAAGGGCGTTGTGCAACATACTCGAGATGTCAGTTGCAGTCATTCACCTGGGGGTTGTGAATTCACTGTGCTCTATATCACCAGCTGAAAATATGAAAAAATGAAGATAACTGAATATGTTGCCCATAAACAATTTGACTGATTCACAGCAGCTTAATCCACCCTGAGCGAAAGTTGTGAACTTGTGAAGTTGTGGTTAAAAAAAAGTGCTTCACTTCCCAGAAGGCAAAGTTATGGCATCCCAAAGACCTGGAAGGGTGGGGGCAGTGGGTGGTTTCACTGTGAGTGCTATGCAGAGAATGTCCTTGTGTGTGTGATAAGGCTTTGCCACTTGCCGTTAGTGACGAGCAATCCATTTCTCCTTTAAGTGCTGTGTCTGCTGATCTCCAGTCTCCAGAGTTTACAGAGAATGGTATGAAAAACAAAAAAACATGTTGTTCTGTGGGCGAAACCTTGTTAACGAGAGAGGTCAAACTGGTTCAAGATGACAGGAAGGCGACGGTAACTCATGATGTGTTGTGCATCTCTGAATGCACAACACGTCGAATCTTGAGAGACTTGGGAGACCACACCGGGGTCCGCCCCCTGTCAGCTAAGGACAGGAAGCTGAGGCTAACAGGCTCACCAAAACTGGACAGTTGAAGATTGGAAAAACGTCACCTGATCTGATGAATTTCTGCTGCGACATGCAGATAGATAGCATGGATCCATGCTGCCTTGCGTCAATGGTTCAGGCTGCTGGTGGTGTAATGCTGTGGGGATTTTTGTCTTGGCACATATTAGTTCCCTTAATACCAACTGAGCATTGTTTAAATGCCACAGCCCACAATCTACCTATCTTCTTATGGCTACCTGCAGCAGGATAAGGAAAAACCAAATCTTTTTCGGTTTACAGTGACACCTAGGGAGATGGGATGTAAAATATATGAGGTGATTCCAAGACGCTAAGGAATTTCTTTATAATACACAACTTCTGGGGTACTGGGTTATTTTTTTTTGTCAGATCATTTATCATCATCATAAATCAAATCAAAGTTTATTTGTACAGCCCTTAATCACCAATACAGTCTCAAAGGGCTTCACAGTGCCCAAAGTGTGAAAGCAGTAAATGACACACCCCAGCCTTGGACCCTCACAGAGGAGAAGGAAAAACTCCCACAAACCCTTTCGGGGGGAAAAGTGAGTATACATAAGAGTATACTCATAAAAGTACATAAGAGTTGTGATGATTGGCTAAACATTATCCAAGGTGTCTTGGAAGTCGTAGGTGATTTGACTCTTATTTATTTGTGTGTGTGTGCGCGGTATATAATAAGCTGGTTTAGTGTACATGAGTTTTACTGCCTTTTGGACAGAAAGACACTGACCTATGACTCCAGATGACCTATGACTCTAGATGACAGTCAGTAGAGAGTGAGAGTATCTACTGATCAGGAATCTGTGTTACAGTTCAGCTGGCTCACTCATCCATAATCTTAACTGTCACACACTGTGACCATCACATCACAGCATGAAGATTGACCTTCTGTTTACTGTTACAGGCCACTGTACAACCACACACTGTCTGTGACCTCTTCCCTTTCACTTCCTTTCCAATGCCCCTGAGGAACCGGGAGAATTTAGTAACCGAAGTGGAAGTATGAAGGTCTAATTTAATCTCAGTTGCTAACTTGCAAATTGTGTGACACCCACAACATGATGATATTATGGCATGTGTCAGTGTCAGTGTCATCTTTTAAATCACTTCTTAAAACATACTTTTCCTACTAAAGACCTTTTTGTGATATTTGGCTTTTACTTAGTTTATCCTTATTGCCTTGTCTGATATTTATTTATTTATTCCTTTCATTTTATCCATTTGGCTTTTACTCTTTTATACCTCATTGTTCTTTCTATCTTATTTATCTCAACATGTATTTCTACTTTCTAACCTTGTTCTGAAAAGTGCTATATAAATTATTATTACTGTTATTATTATTATTATTATATAAGCAGGTATTTCAGTGCAAGATTTTTAATTGATCATTTATCAACTTTTATTTATTTATTTACTTTTTATTTTATTGACATACATGTATGTATTTATTATATGGACACATACAGTAAATCCAGGCTTTAACGTCATACATGTTGGTAGTTAATGGAAAAACAAATCACTACATCAAAATCGTGGTTGAGATTTGAGAGTTGCTGAACCAACGTTGTGTTGTTGTGGAAGCACTTTTGTTTAATTTTGATAAAGAACTGCAGGCTGAAAATTACTATTTTTTATATCCGTGAGATCATATAAACCATGTAGTAGACTAGTTGATGTGTGAGTCTGGAGCTGGGTAACATGCAATTGCAATTTAAGTCTTTGCTATCCTGTGCCTAATTTTGAGGTTTATTAGAAGACAGCCATGACTTACTGTATACAATAATTAAAATGTTCCTCCTTAATGTAAGGCTGCATTTAAGGTCTTCACTTTTTTACTTTGAGCAAATCAGCACCTGTTACTTGTGATGATCAGCACAAGTAATACAAATCACAAATCATATCACCATCATCATTACACTAATACCACTAAAACCACACTTACTGTTGTTACTCTTGTTACTCCCAGTCTCCTAAGAGATGAATCAACCGTTACACAGGATGGAGTTAACACCATATTCCCCTTGTGGGAGGACAGGAGCTTTTTTGGAGCTAGGGAGGAACTCAACTGCTTGCTGGAATAGGAGGTGAAGTGTCTCTTCTGACTAACCTCACACTGGCATTAGATAGATAGATAGATAGATAGATAGAGAGGCACACATCACTATACAATAAACAAGTTGAAGGATAAAGGTTGTATAGAAAATACAAAAAATATACAAAAAATGTACAAGGTAGTGCAAGATATAATAACTTTGATAACTGCAATTTACAATTGTGCAATTTGTGGATGATATAAACTGTATTTATAATCTGATCTACGATAAATAATTTGTAAATACTTGTGATCTAGCCAACTTTGGTGCAGGACGGTGGGGGGCTGCAACACGAGTGCCAGAAAATTTAAAGAATTCCAGGGAAAGTAATAAAAAGTCTGTTTAGTATACTGTACTGTACTAGTATACTCTACAACCTACCTGCCACTGTTGATGTGCTAATCACCCATCTGGTACTGCCTGCAGGTTGAATTGAAACAAACTCTAGAAATTATTTGCAACTACTGTTTGACCCAAGAAGGCTTCCAAAACAGGAAGATTACATGTGACCAAAATTGCGGTATACGGGACGATTTCACGTGCTCCATTCTGTGTCCCCGATTGAAATTAACCAAATTCTTGCAAGGGCAGGATGCAAAACGGCTGTTGTCAAGTGGCCGCGGGTGGGAGCTGTGACTTTAAGTGCAACAAGTGTTTTGGTTGAGGCTTATTTCAGGAAAGGGTGGACACTGATCCAATCTAACAGGCAAATGCAGGGTGTTTACAATCTGGCATCCCGTTGACCATGTATGGTAAAATAATTTGATAACTGTCTGGGTAAAATGAGGATGGGTAAACAAAATCTTGATGCTGGATATTGTTGAGGAATGGAACGACAATTGAGCATTTTAACCTTCACTTGTTTGGATGAAAGTCTTCCTCTATTGTTCCTTTATTATTCTAGTTTTCTGTTGTTTTTTGTTGTTGCACTTGTATACTGCCTTGAACTGCCTTGTGTATGAAAGGTGCTATACAAATAAACTTGCCATGCCTTGTTGTTGTTGGTATGTTATCCATTATCTGCTATAACCATTAACCATAAACACACAAGGAAATCCTCCTTGTGTGTTTCCACACTTGATTGGCCCAGGAGCCCAGGAGCCCAAACACAAAACATTAAACACCATTTGATAAGATTTCTTCCAAGGAGTTTTGCTGTGCTAACCTCTATTGAATGAAATAATGGTGGGGTTTAAGTATTCCTGATTTTGTTGGAGACCCCCCTAAAGATCCCTGGGGGTCCCTGCACCTTGATTTGGGAAGCACTAGATTAGTGTCCTGCTTTAGGTGCACATAGCAACAAATAACCAAAAGGAATATGGGAAATTGTGTGATTTCCATATAAAATCAATTTAAAATCAGCTTACAATGTAAAATCAATTTAAAGTTAGCTTATAAGTATTAGTGTAGCATTATTATTGCAGGCAGGGATGTAGGGTGATCCATCCAGAATTTAAAATAACCCTTATTTAGTTAGAATTGGAGATGTAATGGAGGAGAAATCCAGCTAAACTGTTTACCCACCTTTTTGTTTCCAGAGTTTATTTACCATCCTTTTCAGGATGACAGTTATGGTTTAAATTAATTGTATAGATCGTAATAATTATGTAAGTTATCTATCTATCTATCTATCTATCTATCTATCTATCTATCTTACAATGGTCTTTATTTGCCTTGATCACTGACTGGAGTTGTTAGTTTACCTTGGACTTTTTATTTACTACTAAATCACTGGTTGTACTTTAATGTAAGAAGGATGATGGAGACGGTTTTTTTTATGCCTTGGCAAGAAAATTCCTCCCCATCACCATAACAAGAGAGGGCTGAGGTGGAGACGTCCCGTGCGTCATTCCTTTGACTTTAAATAGGGGCTGGAGCGCAACTCAGAGCGCGCTGGATAACGGTCTGGGCAGCAGCTAAGAAACTCAACCAAGGGACATATTTAAGGAAAGACCATTTTAAATAAGCACTTCTCGACCAAAAAGCATCACTAGTCACCGTTTCATTTTCAAATATTTTAAAACATTTTTTTTTTTATTTGACTCATCCCTCCGCTGTCCCTGGACACCATGGCGAGCTCAGGACTGCAGCTTCTCGGTTTTATGATCTCACTAGTCGGTCTCGCCGCCACTATTGCAGCTACGTGCATGGTTGAATGGAGGAAGTACTTCGAGGGCGGCAAAGCTACACTGAAGACCTACAACGGGTTGTGGATGACCTGCAGCGGTCAAGGCAGCGTGCGCATGACCTGCGAACTGTACGAGTCACTCTTAAAACTGCCAAGTAAGTTTCACAGCTTCTGTTGCCTCCAGACATGACACACTGATTAATTGATTTGTTCTGCTGACCTCCACTGATTGAAATCCCCAATGAGAAATCACTATAATACTCCCACATGTGCCCCTGGTACTCAGTAGTGAGTTTAGAGTGACCTTACTGTACTTGATGGTCGGCTATTTTTATCCCCGATGAGGTCATTCCTATAATATTCTTATAGGGACGTGCAGTTTTGCTGTGAGATTTGTATAGTGTCTTTCTAAAGTTTATTATAGGATTTCTATAGTTATTTTTTTAGGGATAGAAATGAAATTCAAGTACTCCTTATTTTGCTGAGGATTTTTCCTTTTGCCTTTAGCCTTCGACAGTCTCCCCATATATTTTTTACCCTTGTTATTTTATTATTTTACCTTCATACAAGATCAAATATGTTTAGATTATTTATAGTAAGTAAAAATCAATGTCAGGTAAGGTTATAGAAAGATGATAGAGAGAAAAAGACAGAGAAAGTCCTCCAACAATCAACCTAATCAAAGCCTCTATGGATGCGTTATATGAGCTAACACTACCGCCTCTCTACCTCCAGCTGAGATCCAGGTTACCAGGGCAGTGATGCTGTTGAGTATCTTCCTCTCCAGTTTGGCACTGTTGGTATCCACAGTGGGAATGAAGTGCACCCGCTTCATGGATGGCACAGACAAGAGCAAAAGCACCGTGGCTATGGTTGGAGGAATCATGTTCATAGTTTCAGGTGGGTTCAACGCAAATGGCTGGTTATGGCTCAGGATGAGAGTGATGCTCTCCGTGAAGTTTAGTTAAAAGGGTGAATGAATTTGAAGACCAAGTCCTCAGAGGCATGCTGGGCCACAATGCTGGGCCCTGATTGGCCGACAACACCAGCTCCTCTAATTCAAATGAGGCAAACCTGCTGAGAGGAGCTGTTTAGTGAGGGGAGCCAATCAGGAGAGTGGAAAAAAGATGGATTTTTGAATAGCAATAACTTATAATTTACTCACTCAAGCAAAAATAAATTTGAACAAAGTTACATTAAACATCTTTTATTACATATCTATATAAATTGAGGAAGATTTTCATTCCAATAATAGCGCCCCTTTAAATGCAGCCCAAAGACATTACCCTCTTTATTTTTATAATTCATACTTCTTTGAATAATAAAAGCTTAGCAGCAGTGAGAGTTCTGTTTGAATTCTGTTAATTGACGATATTTCTTTATTTATTACACTGAAATTACACACAAAAGTAGTTATGGAATTGAAATGAACAATATAACTTTTTCTTCCATGTTCAGGTCTACTGACCCTCATCATAACCTCCTGGTATGTCAGAATGATAGTTCAGACTTTCAACGAATCCCACCACCTGAACAGGTAATAGAAGCCATGCACAAATATGCACACACACACGCTCACACACACACATACAGACACACAGACACACACACACACACACACACACACACACAGAGACACACACACACGCAGAATGACTTGGAGTGGCAAAAGTAACATCTGATTACATTGAATTAAATGGACCTTATAGATTTGAACGTGTATCATCACACTGCCCCCACTCTTACTGAACTGGACTGATCCTGTCATACTGATTGTGTGTCCGACTGCGTGTCTCTCTATTTTCTTTTGCAGGTATGAGTTTGGCAGCGCTGTGTTTGTGAGCTGGGCCGGGGCCATCCTCACCGTGGCCGGAGGGATTTTCCTGAGCTGTCGGAGATGCTCGCGGGGGTCAGACTTAGCCATGACCCCAGGGACCAACTATGTCTAGCGGTGGAGGGGAAGGGGAGAGGGCAGGAGAGGCTTCAATACAGTCAATACACTCCAGAGCCAAACGTACAGACCACGGCAGGTTGTATCACTGGTGGCGTTTCAGTGACAGAGAAATTTCACACTGTGGGATTCTTAAGGATTCTTATATTACTTCTTCTACTACTACAACATCAAGCCACAACCATCAGGACCATACGCCCTTGGACTGTGTGTGATGGCTTTATAGCGCAACAAAACTTATTTATTAGCTTGTTTATGGCGCTCACCTGCAGTATTTGTATTTGTGACCCACTCGTTACAATTGTCAATGAAGAATATTTGTTCATAAGTTCCATGCATGAACTTATGAGCCAACATAGTTGGCACACTGCAACAAGACAAGTGATTTGAGATCATATTTTCTCTTTCATGGTGTACTTCACTACACAAAACATTCCCTTTACGTCTACATGTTAAGTACATTGATTGTGATATATGTTGTTCTTTTAATTATGTGACTATTGTTTTATATTTTCAGTTTTGTAATTTGTCAAGTTGGTTTTGAAATATTATAGTGTACAATTTTTGAAAACAAAAATAAAATTCTCATTAAATGTAGCTTTTTGTTTTGTGTCATCCTCTTACTTTACATTCAGCTATTGTTTGAGAAGTAACAGTTAAATGTGTGAAGTTTACATTTTCTTATTATAGGTACAGGAGTTTTTGTGACCACAGGGCATTTGAAACCCATTCAAAACCAGTGGCAAAAAACACTGGCAAAACAATGGTTGTTAATCAAAGACCTTTTCTAAAGATAAAAGTGTTTCAGTCGAGAGCAGTGATGTGTAGAGCTTTGTTGCACCTAAATCTGCCTGCGGGTACGTTCTTATCAGGATGACTGACAGTTGTGATGTTTTGCCTGTTATCTTGGGTGCTACACCGTAACACTGGTGCACTCATTAGTGGTCAAATTAGTCTTTTATCCTCAAGTACGGAGCTTTAATCTCCAGTGTGCTTCAGTAAATTATCCCTTTTTCTTTACATGTGCTGTGTTTTAAGGGTCAAGGTAAAGAACCTCTGAAGCGCCATCCAGGCTTCAGGCCTGTCTAGTCGCTGTTTGATCAAAAAGAAAGAGCAACATGGGAGTGGAAGCAACCTCAATGAATTAGTCTGTATGAGGTGATGAAGCAGGCAGACCAGTATGAAGTAAGAAACATGTTGTAAAACCTCCAGAGAAGTTATAGGAATGTGTAAAAGCCGATTACGATGGTTATGTATGTGCGTGTGTGTGTGGAGCTGTTACAACTGTTAATGTAATAACTTCCCATTAACGTAATAAAACATTAACATTATAACACTTTGCATGTAATAGCGCCATAATCCTGTTAACCTAATACATTTCACATTAACGTAATAAAAGCTACCATTACTGTAAAACATTGTTTCCTGTTAATGTTAAACTTAATTACATAATTGGGTTTTATTACATTAAAAAAGGTTGTAATGTTGAAATGCTAGTAGTTTCTGAACGGATGACAGTAGTGTATTGAATTTGGATTATTATTGTACCAGAATCACTTCAGTTATTTCATGTCTGAAAACTGGAAATTTCAACCGTCTCTCAACCTTCTTCATTATTGTTATAAAACCCAATGGGCCCTCCACTTTCCTCTCGTCCCCACAGCCCCCATGACAAACATCTATGACAACCCATCCACAACTCAATCACACCTCCACACTGATCAATTATCACACACATCCCTAATTGAGATTATAGGTTGTGGGAGCAACTCTGACAGCGCTAATGGACTGCCATAACCAAACCTTCACCAGTAGTCCCCTGATCACAATCTGTCTAGGGAGGACATTTGACTTGGAAAATCCAAGTCAAATGCTGTTTCCAGTTTGTCTAGGATCAATGGTTGTCCATCCTGGTCCTCGTGTACCAAAACCCTGCTGGGATTTTATTCTACCAGGTTGCATTCAGCTTGCAGTCCCTGATTAGATGGTTAGAGTGAAAACCAGCAGGGTGGAGGTACTCGAGTCCAGGATGGAGAAGCACTGTCTCAAATAACACAACATCTGCAGTATCATATTTTTGAGAAAGTTCTTTAGATTAGACCACAAAACCTGCTTCAAAATAAATATATTTTGAGGACACTTGCGGACCACAAAAGGCAGTCCAGACATTAGCTGGGGCCCTCCATCAGCTTGGGCCCTGGCCAGTCAGTATACCTATTCCACCCCACTATGGTGCCCCAGCGCTCCATAATACCTTTTCCTAATAGAAGCATTGCTGCTTGGACTTCAGACAACTCAGCTGCTGATACAGGAAGTGTGACTTCCTCTTCAATGATACACAACCTCCAAATATACCACAATGATATCTGTTTTTCCCTCCACCATCAAGCTTATATTCTTGCAGCGGTGCAATGTTTTGAGTTACGATGATGACAAATAACTATTGAGCAACGACTGGATGTTCATGACCAGGATGTCCATTTTTGATCACGAAGGCACTCAGAGTGATCAAGCTCCAGATTTCCTGCTTTAAACGAGACATCAGTACACGCAGACATTTTTTCTTGACGCTATGAGATGCAAAGGTATAGTCCTCGTATGTTTTTCCATTTATGTGTTTTGTCTTTATCTACAAGGAAGTTCGTATGAAGTTTGTTCATATGAAATTCATACTAAACTCCCCTCAACGTGTAAATCACAATGAAAACACTGATATGGAAACGGCGGTGCACAACAATCTTTCATGTAGACTCCATTAAGCTTTTCCCATTCATTTCCCCAACATCACATTCCCCCAAATGCACTAGCATGCAGTAATGAGGACCTTCCTGGAAATAAATATGTTTCCTTCCTTTCTTATCTATGAGTAAGGAAGTGAGTCTGACCGTCTAAATGTTCACTGGCACCTGTTATTGCAGCTGGTGGTGCTCTCAGATAGGATTTATTGGAAAAGGGAGTGAGAATTTCTGTAAACCCAGTCGTGTTGTGTTTTTCTATGTGCCACAGAGTCTGTCCTCAGTGTTTCAAGGAGATATAAGTGTTTTATTAAACCACGAAGATACAAGAGACAGATAAGAGCCAAAATTAAAGGTATAGCTTTAACTTCTACTAATTATTTTTTCTCTTAAATATGAATGTAGTGTAAAGTGTTTTGGAATTGAACTGCTCCAGTTACTGTAAGCTGTTATCAGTGGTTTGCTGGACACCAGAGCACAAAAAAACCCATAATTATTTACCAAGTTTACCAATTTACTAAGCAGCTGGGAGAAAATAGCCTTCCTGTTCAGTAGAAACACAGAAGCTGTAAGAGTGGGAAATGGTGTTGTTGTTGGAAAACCCATGCAGACATCTCCCATGGGGGTAATACCATCCCGTCTAGACCTACACCTCTTTCCAGCACTAGCCACCCCTTCCCGTACTCTGAGACAAAAACTGAAAGTAAAATTGGGGCACAATCTTTGAGAAAACGTTGTATTTGGCTTGAGTTATCACATACTGAGAGCTATGAATCTTCCTCCTGCCCTACTCCCTTCACCCAAAACACATTGACACAGAAAGATATGCTTAAACAAGA
>CABFOQ010024696.1:17191-32420 GCA_900660455.1 Gephyroberyx darwinii
ACTGTGTATGTGTGTGTGTGTGTTTGCGTGCTAGATGGGGATCTCAGCTGCTGTTATTGTCATCTGCAGCTGATAGTAAGGGGATAGAAGAGTTCAGACGGAGAGAGAAGGAGCTCTGCCTTTGGATTATTTGAATCAAACAGAAACGCTCTCATCGCCCAGAGGCAGGCAGGTTGTTGGCCGCCAAGACAACATGTGTTTGACGTGTCTGTGCAGACGTTTCATACAGATCCTACATCGAAAGCGACGGGGAGCTGGTTGGGGCGGGGGGTGATATGTTTCTGTTTCTGACATTTGAAGAGATACAAGCCTCTAGGGAAATAACATCAAAATCAATACATATGTTGTAACTTGTGTGTGCTCCTTTACGTATCAATTAAAAGGCTGACAGGCCTTGAATTCAGTCTACAAAATGAAAGGTCTGTCAGTCTTTCAATCAGCTTCAAGAACAGCATCATGTTTCCTTTTACAGCTTTGAAATATGAATGAATGGATACTTAAAGGACCACAGCAACTTTTGGGGAAATTGTCTCGTTGGTCAACTCATCTTTTACATGTTACAATAGTAGTACCACCAAAATCATCTCTTGTGTCTCTGGTAGATATCTCTGTCCTTATTAACTGTTGTCACTGGGATATGACACTATCATTTTCTTTTCCTGCACCTTTATTGATAAGCAAAAGAGATACAATGAAGCTGAAACTGACGTAGTCGAAGGTGTCATGTATATTGTTTGGATGCTGTCTGGACTAAATGCAACTCACCTGCAGTGCTGCAGGCTGCTCTCCTCGTAGCGTGCACGGCGGCGCTCCTGTGGCACTTGGCTGTGCCAAAGGCCTTCTGCATGACTGGATTTGAGCGGATAAGGGCACCGCAGGAATGTGGGGCTCTCTGTGGCTCTACACACCAATATTGTTCTCTCCCTGATTAATGATTAGATGTCTGGGGCGGAGGAGGCAGGAGGTTGGTTAAGGATCGCTGGTGAAAACACTGTGGCGTTTCTGTACGCTGAGCCGAGACAGCAGATTGGAGGGCAGACAGACTTGGCCAAGACGTGACTTTGTCAAGTGCTGGCATCCTCTGTAATGTAGTTCAGTCCAAACAGAACCGATGCCTACTGGCTAGGTTCAGAAGCTGACAGCAATCGGAACATTTTTTAATGTTGCCTCCAAACCTCCTGATTAATTGAGGGATTTTTCATAGAGACTGCTTTCTGACTAGAGTCAATTTATGGAGGATCACAGTATCCCTTGTCACAAGAGAGAGGTCTTGGACAAGATTCAGTGTGCTGATCCAACCAGCTGCTGGACAGTGTGAATATACTGTATGTAAATATACGTATGTGTGTGTGTGTGTGTGTGTGTTTCCTTAATTGAAGTGTTGGCAGGGAGGTGAGTTGTTGTTACTGCAGATTCTCTGTGTGTGTGTGTGTGTGTGTGTGTGTGTTTGGTTATTTGGTGGGCGTCTGAATCACCGGTGTGGGAATGGAAAAAAACAGAGTTTGCCAGGCATCTGTTGAGCTCAGTGACTAGAGCTGTCTGACGGGCGCTGCGGGGGTGAGACCGGAGACACCACCTCTATCTGTCACTACATCTCCTACACAGCCGATCCATTTTTTGTTTTCCATCAACACATGGAAAATGTTTACTTCGCAACCGTCTGTAGCACCCAGTCTGTGCCCAGATTTAGACAGATTAGACCGAGGAAAGCTGTGTGTGTGTTTGTCTTTAAGATCACGTTTCTGTAGAGCAAAGCAGTAACGTGAACTTCTGAGCTGAGTTTTCAGGTTGATGCTGCTTACGAGAGGACATCTACAGACCAAACAGCCATTTGTTTGTGGATCTAACAGTTTGGTGTAAACCCCCACGGAGCTTGCATCAGAGAGAAAAAGCCTGTGGTTATGGAGGATGCTGATGAGGTAGAACATGCAGTGATCTCAGTGGCTGACTTATTCCCAGGCCATGGGTGTGTCGCGTCACCCCGTCTGTCAAAGTAGGGGGAAATGGAAAGGGCTAGTGTACACTGGCTAGTTTTCACTACTGTCCAGGCTGGTGTTGCTCACTGGTAGCTCAATGCAATATCCATACTGAATGGCCTAGTGTGTTGGAATACGCGAGACTCATTTTCAGCTTTGACAGAGTTGTTGGCAGGGATGTATGCCAAGCCTGTAGTCTACACAAAGAGTAAAGTGAGATATCCTATCCACCCCGCAGCTTATTCTGCACGACCATGTGCTATAAATTGTGCTAACCTCTCATGTTGCTTCTCTCCTCAGCAGATCATTTCCAGGAAGTGGAGAGCTGTGGTGTTTCGGGTGGAAACTGCCAAGAGGGTAGAGGGTACAGGAAGTCAGATCTATTTTGGAATATAAAGGAAAGTGGAGTCAGTAAATGGTTTTCTTGTCACTTCACGATTAAGAGACCTGTTGTCTTTCCTTCTAAAGTTCTGATTTAGATCGCAGTCAAGTATTGAATCGAATGCTCCTCTGGTGAAAATGGGTGAAAGTCCTCTATGGCTGGAGGGCTGTGGTATTTGGTATGTGGCTGCTGTGCTGTGCTAGTAGTAGCAGGCAGCCCGGCCTTCAGATGTCAGAGCAGAGCCACAGCAAGGGCACATGTCTCCTATTACCACTGGGATTCAGTCAACACGGATCGGGGTGCTTGTGCAAGGCAGTACAGTCTGACCATAATTCAGCAGGAGGTGCGTGGTGATGAAAAGACTACAACTCTGTTATAATGTGTTAAGGTTTGTTTGTCAGCTCTGTAGACACAATATAGAAGCTCCTAGAATGATCGTCTGACATGACTGGAGAGTGGAGTATGCCTTAAAAGTCCAATAGTATTCACTTTCCGTGAATCTTTTGCTATGCCATAGGATAGCAATAACGTGATGTATGATGTTTTTTGCAATAAATATAGTTTATTTCCTCAATAGGTTTGAAGAAAACATCTTCATTTACAGAATATCACAACACTTCCCTGTTTAGCAGATCAAGCTCTCCCAATTCCAATGCTTCAATCTGCTCGGCTGATGGGAGGGATTAAAATGGTAGTTCAGGGAGAAAGGTCAATCAAGGTCATGCCTAGTTGTGAGGCACTAGCTAGAGTTAGTGTGAAACCATCTGTACAACTGAACGGATTAAATGTCATTTAAAATGTCATAGGGTAATTGTAAATCAAGTCATTAAAATTTTGACCATCTAATCAAATATCTTTGTCAATTCAAGAAAATATGGACGCTATGCCAAACTGTCCTTTGAGGTTAGAGGCATTCATAGCTTCTTGACCCCATGGCCGTTTCCTGTGAAATTCAATTAGGTGTTGATTGTTTATCCAGGCCCACTCTGCTGTCGTCATCCTGCAGGGCGAGGGCCCCGTGGTGACTGTGTAATAAATCTGTGTTTATGTGGCACTGTGTGTGTGCATGTGTGTTTATGTATGTATGTGTGTGTGTTTTAGTGTTTGAGTGATTGAGAGAGGGGAGTGGGGTTCTCAATACATCTTACATAAAAGGTTCAATGAGGTCAGGCCTGCAAGATGTACATACTGCCTGTCGGGCCCGACAACCCAATACGGACCTCTTTGTTTCACACCATGGAAAGACAACATTACAGTCCTCTGAATTCACCATACACTCCAGATCTCCCAACTGAGTTTGACAGCTGGCATAGAGCAGTGAATGATTTGCAGTCTCGTCACCTCCCCCCCACCCGCGTATCCTCTTGTCATACCACTGCCAAAGGACTATTCATCTCAGCGATGCATAACGCCAGGGTTTCCAAGTCTTATCCCCCGGTGTTCTGTGATCTACGTATCAGCATCGTCAGATCTCAGCGTCTCCTCTCCCCCAGAGGTTTTTCCTCGCAGAGAAGCAGGTATTATTGCACCTATTTAAGAGGACAGGGGAGAGTAGTTTTCACAACCCCATGTTGACCTGACCCCCCGTCCGACACTGACCTCTCATTATCTCAACATCTGGTTTAGACTGTGACCTACCTCTGTGAATTGCAGCTAATGGCAGCGTTAACAAGTGTTGAGACGCAAGGGGCCAACAGACAGCCACGTCCACTCTGTCAGTGTTGGAATGGGAGAAAGTGAGGTTGAGGCTGGAATGTGCACCAAGGTACAATATGCAGCTGTCTTTTTTCAGCAGAGCTTATGTCATCTCTAGCCAATCAGATGGCCCTTTCAGTGACTAATGTCATGGCTGTTAGCATGCTGCTTGTCTCATTTTTAGGATTATTATTATTACTAGAGCTGCCATAGAAATGACAAGACACAGTCACCTTTGATTAGCTCTAATCAAAGTGAGATAATTATTTGGTAAAAACAAATTTATCTATTTCTGAGAAAAATGCCCCAAATTCTCCAAGGTTTAGCTGAAATTGGTTTTGCACTCCCAGCATGTGGCTGGGTCAAAGCTCTTGACTTCCAGAGATTGTGATTAAAAAGGATAATATGGGGAGTGTGTGTATGTTGGCATCTTCCTTCACAAGGCTTTACGTCAGAGGTCCAGGGCCAGATGTCCTTGAAGAACGCTGCCTGTAAATCTAGGACTTTCTCTGAGCAGCAGGAGTATATCATCTGCTAAAAGTTGAAGTGGGGGTCAGTTTCGCAACGTCCCCTGCTGGCTCCTACAGCATCCCTTGAAGATTAGACTGATGAACTGGGTGCAAAGCAGGACAAAAGGAGTTAGTCAGAACTGGAAATTAGTGACAGCTCTTTGGCTCTGGTGGGCTGTGATTGATTCAATTTGAGAGTTCAAGTCAATACAAAATTAATCATCTATCATCTAATAGCACTGTTAGCTAGTATTTGTTGTTAAGCTCTGCAATGCACAAAATAAGCCTATTAAGTTAATTTAACTTAATAGGCTTAAACATTATATTTTATTGCCATGTCATAACAGCAATATTGCATCCAGAGTTATCTCACGCTATGAGCACCAATGCTAACACTGTGCTAATGCAACAGACTTAAACTTAGTGTAGATGCTCTGCCATCTTCTGCACTGGGATGATTTGTTTTCACATGCTGGAGCAGTTTCTTCAAGCTAGCCAGAGATAGACAGAATAAGACCATTTTATCTTCAAAATAAAAGCGCAAAACTTGTCACTCATGGTACCAGAGCTCTGTTTATTAATCATTTTGTGAACAGCTGTGCCATAGCTATGGATTAAAATGTACTTTGTCAAGATAGTAGACATCCTTCCAAGACCCCTGATACATGTTTTGTGATTGAGTCTAACGATTGCATTTTCATTTAGGACTTTCTGACTCCATGAACAAAGCAATAGCTGAATATGAGCGTTATGCCAATTGCTAAGTGTTTTTTTGTTTTTTCCTTTAACCTATGGCACTGAAGGAGTTGGGTATTTCAATATTGCCCTACCCTTTAATATATTGTCATCAAACTACTTTGCCAGATCAACAGACCTATTCAAGAGCGAGTTCTTCACTCAACCCAGTTTCTATGCTTTAGTGATTGTGAAGCTTTAGAGATAATTGCCAGGCGAATCCCCTAACTTAGGTCCATAATGGATGTTGTGTTTGGAGAGGATTAGTTGTTGTTGTCTTAGCTGTGTGAAAAGCACTCCATGAGTTTAACCCCAAGTTACCCCAAGTTTCTTTAAACCCATTGTCCAAACTAGTTAGAGATAGAGCCTCTCTCTCCATGTAATATTTACCAATCAAAAACTGGTAGAGATATTCTATAATATCAATGATCAATTCAGGATGAAGTCAGGAGTCTCTTCATCTTTAGTATATTTACCAAAAAACTAGCAAAGATATTCTCCAATTTCACTGATTATTCCTTTTATTTACTATCCCACCTCTCCTTGATAGGTTATCAACATGCTAAGGTGATCATTGTAAGATGATAATTTCAGATAATTTCTGGTGTGTAACTTATAAAGCAAAAAAAACAAAAACATAAAAACAAACACATTTGGCCTTCAATGTCATGTTTAGAGGTATACTCTCATGTCAGCAGCCCCAGTGTAGCAGCATACAGTGAGAACAAACTATGTGGATGCATCAGCTGAACCTGCTGGATTTACCACTTAAGGTTTCTTTGAGTAAAAAAGAGAGAGAGAGGAGTTCAGGTGGATGTAAAATAATCGTCGTATTTTAAGACCCACCCAAAGTCGTACAGCTATCAATACTTGTCCAAACTGTGTTTTACTTCACAACGACTTTTACAATGGGCCTGTGCTTGAGATTGTTGGTTCCTGTCAGCTTTATTTGTCCGCCTAATAACATGTCATTAGAGTGCCAATTTGGAAGCTCGCTTTACGCAACACAGAAGTCTGTGATGTCACCCAGTGGGAGAGACTTCCTAATGTTCATCTGAAAGAATGTAGACTCTTTGGCTCCAGCTGTGACTTTGAGAGAAACAACTGGGACTCGCCACCACAAGACCATGCAAATCCTCACGACCACATGCACTCAATAAAGGGGAAGGCATCAATCTTCTTGAACGTCAACATGCAGAAGTAATCATAAAACTCTTCTGGAAACAGAGGGATAGGGGAAAATAAACACAAAGATAACATTCCTCTTGGTGAAACCATAACATCATCACAGCACTTTGATATCGTTCAGTTGGAATAGTGACTTCTAGAAAGTTCGCAAACTATTTGGCATCCATACAGATACCAACGGATATCCAGTGTCCTCCTCACTACGTCTGCTTTGTATAATGACTGGAAATGGGGGGGCATGTTTACATTAATTTATTGTTTTGTTTCCTTGTACCTTCTCTGGTTCCAATTTGAAAAGAACTGAGCTTTGCTGTTATAATTATGGTGGATATTGCTTGTTCCTGTATGAGGCCTCCTGGAAAGAAGGGAGTGGGAAATGTACTGGTCAAAGTTCACTTCATTGTGTTGTGTAGTATGTGGTGCTTTCATCCTCTATCATACTCTTACTGTAGCTTGGAAACGTCCTCAAAATTTCTACAAATCTTCGGCCTTTTTTCCATCTCAGTTATGATATGAACATAGACAGTTTGGCTCAACCTGCTTCGATATAATTTACACTACTACTTTCTCAATCCACTTTGTGTGGCTTGCAAGCTTTGATATAACTTGTTGGAGCTGAGTTTATATATATGGTTGGATAACCAAATAGAAAAAGACAATGTCATGCTTAAGTCTTTATAGTCGTTATACTAACCATCAGTATATCACAGCATGGCTGTATTGCAACTTAACAATCAGTCAGGTCCCAACAGAGAACCATGTGCAGACCACAGATAAAATACTTATTTCTTAAATTATGATTATTATGATGATGATGATGATTATTATTATTATTTGTTTATTTTTATATATTTTCTTTATATACTACATAAAAAAGATACTTTGTCCATGTATTTCTACTTTGAAATACACATAGAACTCATTATATGTTAAAACTTCCTAGGCCAATAAAACTAATTCTGAATCTGATTTAAAATGAACTTTTCTTTCTTTTGTGGCATGGAATCAATGTTCTATGCTAACAAAATGCTGTTAGTGATATCCTCCAAAATATTGGCTCTTCCACTTTAGATATGTGGAAGAAATAAAATGTACTGCTGTGTAATTACAAAATGGTCCAGGAGATCAATAGTAATGGTGGGGCGGGCCATGAGCTATTCAGGGGGTATCTCTGAAAACAATGCGCCTTTTGTATACAGGCAGCTCCATCGTCATAATATCTCTTTTAAATTCCCTCCAGAGAGCTTCCTCAGGACATCCAGGAAAAAAATAATCTTCCCTATTCTGTCTAATAAGTCCTGGTATCCTTCAACATGACAACGACTCCCCAGAGCTCACATGTCTTACCAGACTGTTCTTGGAAACATCACTGGCAAAGTGGCTTCTTTTCCACAAAGCGGGGATCCAGCAAAAAGTGTGCCTCCGGAGGGCTATACATTTTTCAAGGGGGGTGGGGGGGGGTTACAGTTCCTTAAAGTGCTGACGTATTAGAAATCCACAGGGTTCAGATGTTTCTTTTGATGCCGGTTTACGGGCTAACCGCGAGCTCTTGTAAAGTAGAGCCCAACATATTTGCTTATAATGATCTAAATACGGCTACGCATGGCAGTTAAAGTGGCTTTGGTTAATTATAGGTGCTTAGCTCTAAACTTTTTAAAATGTTTATGGCATATGTTTGTGAGAGTAAAACAGTAAGATTTTGGCGGACTCGAAATAAATCAAGTATACTGCTGTAATTAACTTCAGTATTTCACCCTCAACCTGAACCGCAGCTCATGAAGATGCTTTGAATGACAGCTGTGTTATGCTGCCAGTGAATGTTCTCCGTCACTACCGCTGCTATTACCGCGTCCACATCAACTCGGCTACTAATTCACAAAACCCACTGCAGGATCTCACCTTGGATGCCGGTTGCTAAGCAGCGGGGATACAAACAAACGGACCAATGAGAGAGTTGCTGCTTAAAGCATCTCATCATCAAGGAAGAATTTTTACTGGGTTGATCATGGAGCGTCCCACACTGGTTCAGGGCAGACAGCTGAGACCCACATACTGGAGACGATGTAATTCTGGGGAAATTAGCCTCTTATTCCCCAAGAGAGTCTATAATAGTGACTCAGATTGGGACCAGAGGGAGGGATATGACTTTCTCTACTTCTCTACAGTCGGGCCATTGTATTACTGTACAGAATTTGGCTTATGACATTGTATCCATGGTGGACAGTAAACAGCCTCCCTTTTATAGTTTTAGTGGGAAAATCTTGCCCGGGGTTATTATTCCATACTGTAATTTCTGTAAGTTAGCTATTGTTGGTTTTACCACTGCCAGCATGTCATCTCATCTTAACAGAATTTAATATATCAGGCCATTGCTGGCACTGACCTGGTGTCATTCAAAAGACACTAGGTCCTTTTTCATCGGGGGATCTATACACCTAGCTCAACCTTTTAGATTCCAATCCATTTAATTAACTTTTAAAAAGTGATGCTGTCTGTACGAAGCAGTCGTTCCCTCTCTCTCCATCTCCCTACTCTTATGGTTCTTGTGTGGGCCTCCCCTCACAGCAGCTCTTTCTCAGCCAACAATAATAATGGATTTTTTTCCTCTCACTTGCCGGGTGCAATGTGGTTTTCAGCAAAGTGTAGGCATGTCATACATACAGTCAGGTTCCCCCGGTTTCATGTTTTCCATGAGCTGTGTCATAGCTTCTACAGTAGAGTCTGGTTGCGGCGCGTGGCTAGTGTGGTGAGGTTTTAATGCATCGTCAGCCTATGCAGGGCTTCAGCTCAGACTGTGTGTGTGGTGTGGGAGGCATAGCGGAGAGGCTTGGTAATGGGAAGGACAGGCGCTGACTTCAGATGAAGCATCAGTGCCAGGCCAGGCTGACCTCATGTGAAATTAGTGGTGCTGTAATGCACAGAATTTGAATGAGGAGGTAAAAAGGAATGAGTGATGCATATCATGCGATAAAAGTTTTCTTGGCGTGCGTGCTCTCTGTCATCAACGCTCTTCTTGTTCATAGAGTTAAGGAGCACTGTCACCACTTTGGAGCGCGTGCTGCTGTAGTTCGGTTGGTTTTGTCACGTGATAACAATGCCATGCGAACTCTGGTTCACACCAAACGCCTTGGTCCTCTTCCAAGTGAACTGGGGCATGGCCTGTTACGAGAACATTATCTGAACCAGCTACAGGAAATGACACCCAAATGTGCAATTTTGTGGGTATTAGGAGATGGGTGTTGATATCCAATAGCCAGCAGTTATTTCTTCATGTTATCTGGTATGAACACCAAAGAGGGTAAATTACAGCAAAGAGCGCAGACAAGTCCATCATGCTTTCCTAAAGATAAAGGTTACAGCTACAGATTACCAAATCTCTGTCCAATAAACAAGTTACTTATGAGTCCATGTGACTCCTGGTGTGCTTGTAATTGGGCAGTGTGAACCTAAACTAACACAAAATTGCAACTAATTGAATTTTTCCACTCTGGCTCAGGTCAAATCAATCTGTCAGGTATGATCACATCCTTAGGCACATTCTGACCTGGGAGCTGCTGCGGTACTTTACTGTCTCAGTTGTTTGTGAAGTGCCCTGCTCAAGAGCAACTCAGCAGTAGTTGTTGAATGAGGTTACAGTGTTACTTTTCTTCAGTCTGAATGGGCATTTGAACCGACAATGTTGTGTTGACAAGCCCACTTGTGCTGTCAGTTGGTGGTATTAAAACAAGTACTGTGCTACTACTACTTTGAGTCTTTGAGCAGTTCCTGGGTTGAGCCTCGCCCTCCCCACCCCTCCGTGTGAAAATGACTGAGGTGTTGGGAAGAGAACCCCTGGCCTGTGTGTTTTCAATCATGCCAACCCTCCTCCAAATAGTCCTCACCTTTGGTTCACCCTCGCCTCTGCGCCCTAAAGCGCACACACACTCAGTGAGGTTGGGTGGACTTAAGAAATCTATACCACCTTCTGGATAAGCTTCCTGGATGAGAAGATGGAGGGGGGGTGTTTTTCAGGACTGCACCTAATCAAGAACACCCCCACTCTGTTATGTGAGAAGAAAAAGCCAGCGTTACACTCCAGTGGGAAAGCCTCTGTGTCTGCAGCCTGATCTCCATTGTCCCCATAAGCAGCTTAGGGAGCGTATCACTTTCCTTCACCTGTTTGGGATTAAAAGGCAAGGTAAATGTTTGAAGGGCTTTGGGAATGTCTTAGGCCTGGTTTGCGTTTGTCAGTCCCACCACTTACATCTGTTGTGGCTCGGCGTAGAAACTCACATCCAAAACAAACATTCATCTTTGGTTATGCTGAGGGCTTTGCTCGGAGGCCTACAGTAGGTGTTATTGGTTGGCTGTAACTATAGCTTACTCTGACAATTGCAGCATACAAGTGGGGGGTAAACAGGTGAAAGTTGAGTCAGACAGTTTGGGCACTTACCTGTCATCCCCCCTGCCCTGTAATTGAGGATGCTGTTTGGGAATTACCCCTCCTTTGGCAGCGTATGTTCGTATATCGTTCTTATAATAAAGTTGCTAACACCTACATGCATACAGTAGCTCGTAGCCTCAGTAACTCCCCAGGGTGTCACATACCATATCCCAAAGTGACTACCTTTTTCCAATGACGTTATGTTGGAGAATGTGAAGTTAAAGTTTTATGACTGTGATTATTTAATCTTCTGTCTGCCCCCAGCTATTACTTTTCCTCACAGTGCCACACACAACCCGCACCACAGCATTTCTTGGCATGGAAGCCCGCAGTGAAACCCAAACAAAGGTCCGTCATCCGAATATATTGTCTATGGTTCGTGGTCAGCTGTGTAGCTAATGAAGTTAATGGAAACAGCAGTTGTGGCCGGAGGCTGCGTGGTCGGATGCCTCGTCGTCACATCTCTGTCCCCGGTGAACTGGAAGGCAGGAAGACGAGAAGAGGGACGGTGTGGCTGGGCGCATCATCAGGGGCCCAGTCTGATCCAACCGTGAACAGGGAGGAAGTGAGGTCAATCACTGCTTAGGGAGTCATTGAGATGCATTACTGGAACCACCCCCACGCACATCACCAATAACGATAGTTGTTGCGTTTCCTCAGCCATGTTGATCATTTACCCAGGAAGACTCTACGTGACCACTGTTACAGGCTATGACTGATGAAGCTCTGTTGTGGGAGGTCTGGTGGTGTTTTTCCCCTCCAGATTGCTGGGGTTTTCCCTTTTTTCCCATGGCGATGCCCCCGTTATCTGAGCTGTGACTCAGTGGAAAGATTTCATTCGAGTGACTCCGGTGACCGGGCCTTTCCCTTCTCCCCCTGGATTACTTCATTTGATAGAGGCAGCCGGTTTTTCTATTGTAGGGATCCGCAGTGAACATCTCAATTACATCATATGGTATTAGGTGGCTTTTCACGAGGTTATGGGTGGAAATTATTAAGTACTTTCATGGACAAATCCACAAGAGTAAAAGGAAACGGACACAGCTCAGTCGTTCCCTCCTGCTGTAGCGGCTGTCTGTGGGATGACTCAGGTCGGGAAGAGAGGAAAAGGTGAATGAACATAGCAGGTCCTATTCTGAACCCTCTTGGGGTGGTCAACTCAAGTTTGTTGTCTATTGTGTAAGAGGATATGACTGGTTTGAACAAGTTCATCCATTCGGAACAAATAAATAGTTTTTCTTTCCTGACGTGGGAGGACTTTTAGTTTGGAGGAGTGTTAGATGAATTGGCTCTGAACTATTTAACAAGCTGTTGTCCAGAGATAACACCAGAGCAGAAATACTTGCAGTAGTTAAAGAAGTATATTTTTCATACATAACCACTATTTGCTTTAGTGTAAGGTCATAAATCATGTGGAATATTTCACTGGGACTCGAGGTTACTGCCAGAACCAACCACACACTCCAGAGCTGGACTTCTTGTTTCGAGGCCGAAGTGTAGCGAAGAGGAGGGGGAGTAATTTGCAGCAAATGAGCGTGCCTTCAGCAGCACATCTGGTTTAACAGGAGAGTGATTTATGTTAATACCGCTTGTAAGGCCATGAGTCAAGTCAGCAGCATCCAGCTTCTGCAGCTGACCGATGAGGGAAACCTGGGAACGTACCGTCGCTACGTAAAAAGCCTCCTAATTGTCTGAGTGAACCCTAATTTACTTTGTTCGCAGTTTGAAGCCTCCTCAGTGGTTCCCTCTCTGAAGTTCAGGCGAGGACTTGACCAGCCGCCCCCATATTAGTTTCCATACGGTTATTGCACAGCCCTGATGATTTACAGCGAGAACTTTGTGATCTCACGGTCATTCATCAGCGCTATTAAAACCTTTCCCCGGGGCTTTCTCTGGTGCTACACCTTCAGGTCAAACACGCAACTGAGACACTCTGACCTAAATTGGGTGTAAATCCCAGTTTGCCTTTAGCTGCTACCTTGGGCCAGATTAACCCAACCATGTGGCGACAGCTTGGCCGAGCCTGCTTTGTGTCACACGAGGAGTAATTAACATCAGTATGAGCCGTGAAGTAGAGAGGAAAAAGATGAAAAATGAGGCCAGTTGTGTCCGAGGGCCTCCTGTTAAACAGCTGGGCGGGGAGAACTCTGGCCTCCCTGGCCTGTAGTTTGGTTAACATGTCAGTTTGTCATTTTCTTTTCCTCCCTAGAAAGTCTCTGATGAGTGCTATTCCTGTAGCCTCACTCCCTAAACGTACTTTTATAGCTGACTGGGGACGAAGTCACGATGGGGAAAGATGCACGGAAAGATAAAATTATATTAAGAGTATGTAAGAGTCATTTATTTTATTTTTTTAAATCGTAATGAAAAGATTATTTCACTGACATCACAGGAACGACTCTCACACCCATTAAGGATGAAGCCGATATTGCAGTTATTTATTTCATGGTAAACAGAACAATGCACAAAATAAAACTAAATTTTTTGCCGAAAGTCATTGCACTGTTTCGATATAAGTCTGGAGATACGACTGTCTGTGTCTCCGCACCTTGTCTGCCCTGCTGCCTGTCCTGAAGTCTTTATGGGTAAACTGTTGTGTTCCTGGGCTTCCTGACTCACAGTTTGAGACTCGTCCAAGTTTAGTATTCAGACATTTTCCTCCTCTTCCTCCACTCCCACAACACAGTCTCTTTCAGGCTCCTTCGCTTTCTAACAGAAAAGGAAGTAGCACAGGGGCGAGAGCATTCTCAGGTCTGGATCACACCTAGTGAGCATCAGGGTGTCTCGGCCATGCGGACATGTGTGTCGTCCGTTCTAGACGCTTGTGGTCAGACGTATGACTCGTCCATATGAAGGCATGTTGCCATACATAACAGGCCAGGCACATGACATCATGGCAGAAGCTAAGGAAGTAGGGGTTAGGATGTCTGATGATTGTCTGGTATTTCGACATTAATCCATATCAGGCTTCATGAGACTCTTGTTAGGTGCAATCAGCAGAAATTGCTTTTAGTCGTGCAAGCATCTGCTCTGTCGCGTTTTGGAAAAACTCTGTCAACTTTTCAGTAATCTTAAGACGATCACCTCACCTCTAAAGAATCCCTGAGGACGTATTCCTGTCAAAGCTCCCCCAAATAAATACTGGGAATTGAAGATGAAGAAATTGAAGATGGTCCTGATCCCTCATGCATGACTGATCGTGGACAAAGGGGTGGCTGAGAGAACCACGTCTAACATGACGGATCTCTCTGCACAGTGCTAACCTGAGGTGAAACAGTGAAAGCAGACCTCTGAGTGCTGTTTGTCCCTGTGGGGCTTTTAGTGTTGTTATAAATAGTTAATGCAGACATGTTTCCAGCCTTTCCAGGACCTCAGGTGGAATTTCGGGGTTTTGTTAGAACTATTTTGCTTTTCTTCGTCCTAGTCGGGTAGAAAATTGTTAGTTAATTGCTCTTAATGCTGCTCGCCAATCTATCCAGCCAGAATGTGGCAGGGTGCCGTTGTTTTCTGAAGTTTTCTGAAGCGTTCACTGGGTTTAGTCTGGAATTCATGGACTAGTGTGGTATATTACTCTATATATTACTTTAGTATAGGTGTTCATACATATAAATATAAATACATGAATATTTTGGGCTGTTTTCTTTCCTGCTTACTCCGACAAAGTGACATGTGTTTTGAGATTCTTTTAAATGTGTGATTGTGAAACCAACTCAGATGTTTTGAGGCGTACAATTGACCACATTCTGCCAGCCAAAAAAACAAAAGCAGGCATTTTATAATGAACAGATGTCTCATTTCAGACCTCCTGGTTGCCCCTCGCTGCCAAACCACTTCCTCATAGTACCCTGGGTATAACGGGGCATAGTCTAGACCTGAAACTGAGACCTCTCAGTCTCTCACCTCTGTGACTCGGTCACAGATGACATCCATCCAACAAATGTCTCGAAATACTCCGCACCAAGGTTTAATAGCAGCTGAGGTCCAGAAGCCACACTGTTAACTATTTTAAGTGGAAACTGGCATTGTTTGCTGCCAAAGTCACAGCCCCGAAAATACGTTTTCAAGTGGAGCGGAGGGTGTCGGAGCTGCCAGGGTCTGGATGCTTCGGATTCTTGGAGGAACAGCTTGTGTTGTGGTCTTTGGCAGGAGAAAACCAGGGGTCTGTCTGTCTGTCTGCCTCCCTGTCTGTCTGTGTGTCTGTCTGTCTGTCTGGTTGCACTGTTAAGGAGGGAGAGATATTTGAGGGGAGAAGGTTCACATATTTTAAAGAGCATCTGGGCCCTGCTCGAGGGTCAGCGCTCAGCATTATTTATTCTCCGTG
>CABFOQ010024698.1:5771-17431 GCA_900660455.1 Gephyroberyx darwinii
GCTTAGTAACGTTTCCCTGAGATTTCACCCTGACTGCATGTATGATTCAACACCAGAGGCTTTACCAGTCATTAACACACACACACACACACACACACACACACACACACACACACACAGCTCCAGCACATCAGTTGTGGCCCCGGTGCACAAGCCCGTCTGGCTAACATGGTCTACTGTGCGGCTAAATCCTGCCCTGATGCCAATGCTGTGCTCACTGACACACTTCTTCTATCTGCATCACAACTGGTGCTCTGCTAGCGTTAGCTGTTAGCTAGGCCGGCTCTAGTGAATGTACACCAAAGCTAGGTTCAGTTGATTCAGTATATACTGATATATTTTCTTCAAAATGTGAATTCTGAAAAAACAATTGGTGTAAGAGGGTTGTCCTATACAGCTTAGTGATAACTGACTGAAAATGAACCCTCTGTCATTAGCAAATGAGTTGTGGTTTCTGTCTCACGTTTTGAGTTGATTGAATTGAGAATGAATTGACCTTAGCAGTAGAAGTCCCACTTTTTTACTGGATGCTTGCTGAGTTACTGCTGCAATTTTGCCCCAAACCCCAAGAAAAGTCAAGTTTATTTATTCCTGTTCAGGGTCCAGGAGCCTATCCCAGCATGCATTAGGTAGAAGGCAGGGAAACACCTTGGATAGGTCACGTCCATGGCAGGGCTACCACAGATAAACAGACAGACAGACAGACACACCCACGCTCACACCTATGGGCAGTTTAGAGTCTCCACTCCACCTGACATGCATGTGCAAGGAAACAGGAGGAAACCCACGCAAACACGGGGAGAACATGCAAACTCCAGACAGAAAGGCCCAGGGCCGGGAATCGAACCTGCGATGGCTACCGCTGTATGTGCGTGCATAGCCTGTATAAGTAGGTCATTACTGTATCCGCATGCATAGTCACCAAAAATTAGACAAGTGTACACACGCATGCATAGTATGCATGTGAAGAGTAAGAGGGGAGCCCAGGGCCTCCAGCACACACCAGCTCAGCCTAAGTTGAGTGAATTAGCCTTCTGTAATTATTGATACGCCCCCTTTCTGCTGTAGTGACAATTGGCTCTAAATGTATTTCAATATTTCAGTGGTACATGGTATTTTCTCCATAGCCCTCCATACATCACACCAGTGGGAATGGCTCATATGCATAAAATGGCAGGCAGTCATAGGGATCAAACGCATCTGAAAGAATCAATTGGGAATACTCTACTTGCTTGCTTTTACTGTAATTCCATTTGATTCACAACATGAAATTCCCATTAATTTGTAAGTGGGATGAAGCCGAGATACAGGCTTAGGCTGAGCCAGAGCGTAGCCGTCCCTAAGGCCAGCGTTAACGCCGTGGGCTTAACATGGGGATGTACAGATATACAGCAGCAAGTCGGACACCTGGCTACAAGCTAACCTCTGTGTAGCAGCTATGTGCAGGCTTCTGTTACTGCTCCATCACATGTAATGTGTTAGGCACATTGCTCTCTGGTTCAAATGAGAGAATCTGTTACTGATGCATCATTGCAGATGCATTGTGTTGTGATGCCAGTGTTGCCTGCATTGGATTTATTCCACTTACCCCTAGATTTAACGTGTCACAGCCATTACTCTAGTAGAAACGTATTATTTTTAAATAAGGGAATCTGTTACCACTGCATCATTCTGGATCTACTGCGATGGCATCGTATTGCTACTTGTGCATTCTTCAGGCATGTTTCTTCATGTTGTGAAACTATAATCAATTACCTTGCTTGTTCAGTGTTATCTCTACATTTGTGCCACGATCCTTGCGTAGGAAACCACACACAGTTTACAGCAACAGAAATGCATCACGGATTAAGTGTGTTCACAGCGTTAGCTCTGAGTTCCTGTGAGCAGTAAGATTCATTGCAATTTGATTTCCAGTTGCCCTCAGTGCTGTAAACTAATGGCCCATATTAATCAACATCTCAGAAAAATTGGAGCTGAGCCAGGATCTGTTAAGGTCATTATTATTATTATTATTATTTTTAAGTAATTATTAACGAGACGATCCGACAACCTTGATGGGTGATTTTGGATTAGCATCCCGATACAGAGAAGCCTGATGAATAGGGGAAATTAATTCCATTGATTTATGTGAAAATGCAACCATTCTAGTTACTTCAGAGGGTTACAATCAATATCAGGTATTGCTAGTCAATCGTGAAGTTATCGAGTAAATATTGTTAGTTGTCTAGTGTTTTTGTTAGTATTGTGTTCTGTACAGACATTTATTGGCTTAGCTTTTCCCTTACAGTGTGTGAAACAAATGTGTGTCCTTTCAGGCTGCTAATTCATATAACTCTTTTAATAGAACTTCATGGCCAGGGGAAAAAAAAAACACAGAACAGAACAAAATCCTGTGATGTCTTGTGATCGGGTTCTGTGTATTTCTGAGAGTTGTCTGTCCTCAAGTTTACCCGTGACTTTGATCCTATCTGCTCTCTCTCTTCAGGCCCGTAACTCCTACTCCAATGAGGTGGTGGCCATCAAGAAGATGTCCTACAATGGCAAGCAGACCACTGAAGTAAGAAAAACCTACACACACACACACACACACACTGAACTTTAAAACCTAAGTTAAACATTCTCTATAACCCCCGGTGAAAGCCATGTATGTCCTTGCCCTTTGGCCCTCGAGCCACATCACAAAATAGGTTTAAAGTCAGGTAAGGGTTGGGCTGTGAGGTTAGGTTGTGATCAGATAGGATGTTCTTCTCTCATGCTTAAACGCGAAGAACCGCGGTGAGCGTTACAAGTAATAGAATAAGAGCTCAAAAGATATACAAAACAAACATTTGACAACAACTTTGACAAGCACGCTATCTCAGTAGTGTTAGTTACCTAGCCTAAAGTTACAACCGTAATTTCTCTTGCTCTTGAAGATGAAGCCCATTCTGAAGGGGAGGATGTGGTTGCATGACATCCTCCTCGGGAGAATGTTGCTACTCACTGGGAAATTGTAGCGCTAATTTTTTCTGTCATGGTAGTATTTATTTATTTATTTGATTATACAAACAAGCATGTTCTGAGACGACTAAAATCAAATTCTTCTCCATTTTGACTTCTGTTCTTAATCTCTTCTCCTCCTCTGATTTAGTTCCTCCTCTGGGCAATTTGAGGGTGTGGGTGACATTGACATAGTGTTGAGACATGTTGAGACATGTTGAACTTGGAGGGCCCAGGGCAGCGCCCCAAAACGTGCCACATCCAGAATGCGAGCTGCATAGTTTGGAGGAGACAAGCGTCATTTGCGATCGCAGCTTCAGACTGAACTGAACTTGTGTCTGTCTTCCTACGGTTAACTCTATTTCAGTGTCTTTCTCCTCTTTGTAAACCTGAGACTGGGCCATGAAGGTCAGGGCCCCTCCTGCTGTGGGACAGACCCATCATTATAGATGTGTAGACGCTATATTATACAATGGGTATTTTCAGCCAAGCAATCTGATTGGTCAAAGACGCTTTCCTACTGTGCTGATAGTTCCTGTGCTTTATTTGTTGCTGTACCAACTCTTCTGGTAACCAGGGAGCTAGTTATTTACTTTGACTTTTCAGTCAGTACACATGCATTGGTAACCACTGTTTAAAAAACCATAATGGCCGCGAGGCATTATTGCTATCGTACCTACAGGGTGTAATCCTGTGTGTGTGTGTTTGTGTGTGCTTTTGTTTTTGGCAGAAGTGGCAGGACATCATTAAGGAGGTCAAGTTTTTGGAACAGCTGCGACACCCAAACACCATCGAGTACAAAGGCTGCTACTTGAAGGACAACACTGCCTGGGTTGGTGGAGCCGAGAGGGCCAGCAAATGCTTTCTGTTTCTGTTTCTGTTTCCTCTGCTCTGTCTTCTGTCTGTTTGTGGCTGTATCACTCTTTTTCTACTCTCACCTTCCGTCTCCTCTCGTCCTAGTTCCCCTGTATCTCACTCACTCTTGCGACTTTGTTTTTTCCTCTTTATTTTTGTCGGCCTGTTTATCTATTCGATTTGCTCTTCCTCTTTCTTTCATTTTGTTTCATTCTCTCTGTTTGTTTGTGTGTGTGTGTTTTGGGACTTTTTAAATAAGCGATCAGATCCATATCCACTGCAAACGTCATTTTGTAATCTTCACACTTTTGCGGTTACCTAAACCCGACTGAAGTTCTGTTGTAACAATTCTGCTGTTGTATGAATCTGGCTTAGGCTTCATAGATGTAGGAACCCTGCTGAGTGCACCCTGTGTCATTTATTTTTGTTTTTATTATATTTCTTTGGTTATCCCATTAGTTGTGACTGTGTCCCATTAGCTGTCTGTGTGTGTTGCAGCTGGTGATGGAGTACTGCCTGGGCTCCGCATCAGACTTACTAGAGGGTGAGTGTGTTTGTTAATGTACGCCGACTGAAACACTCACACCCACTTATTGAAGCCTATTTTTTGTCTCAGCCAGGATGTTCATCTCTCTGTATAAACAAGAATATTTGTACGAAAGCACCAGACCTTTATTCATAAAGGATCTTGCAGCATATGAACGCTGAACTCAGACCAGTTTGGGGTGGCAGGGAGGCCTAGTGGTAAGAGAGAGACTGTCCCATAACCAGAGGGTCTTTGCAATCACCCCTACAGTTTGTTTTCTTTGGTCTGAATCATAGTGGAAAAGGTTACTCTGATGCATTTTTGTATTTGGTTCATTTAGGACCACACTGCAAAATAAAAAGAAAGAAAAGTAAATCAGGGCTTCAAATCAAAAGTCACAAGGACGCACAAGCGCCTTGATTACTTGATAGAGTTTTGGGTACCTGTCATCCCGCCAGGTTAGAGATTTTGGCGACACAGAGGAGTCAAAACAAATCTGATCACATGACGAAATGGCTGAATATGAGCATCGGTGCAGACTGCAGTTTGCCTTCGCTTCATTTTGTTTTGCTAGGCTTTCCAAGCACGAGTAACTGCTGGCTATCAGATGTCAACATCCGTCTCCTTGTACCCATAAAACCTTGCATTTTTGGGGCTTTTCCTGTAGTTGGTCCGATTACATTCTCACTCCTAACGACCTGCACTGCAGTTCGCTTGGAAGAGGACTGAGACCCCTTCAGGCGCCTCAGTGCGGCTACTCTGTGCCACCCAAGGTCAAATACCATTGTTCTCACACGCCCAATTGAATCAAACCAAAGAAGTAAACACCAGAGTTGGAAATAACTGCTCCAAACATGCTTGGTGCGAACACACCCTTGGGTTCAATCTCCAGCCAACGTGTCCATGAACAATTTCCTCGAGCAAGACAATGAATCCCCGCCTCAGCTAAAATATACTCGCCTAAAAATGTAGACGTAAAATGCTCTCGCTCTTTCAACGAGTTTGCCTCGGCTATGTGGTCTGAGCAGCGATCTTAGATTAGTACTCCTATTCTTAGAATTTATATGGATGGCGGCCCAGATCTCTTCTGTGTATATTTAGTTTCTAGCATAACTTCTTTTTGTGAAGCCCAAACATTTTCCAGTCGCCCAAGTTTTCCACCTCCAGGGTTGCTCAGCCTCTAAACATTCCTGACCTGAACCCAGTGTGTTATTTCATGACAGTTCGCGACCCTGGCCTTCTTTTTTGGGACTTTAGCCTTTCTGAAATTCCTCCGTCATACTTCTGACCTTTTTGCCTTGGCACACCGCCTCTATTACTGCAGCCGCCCACAGGGAACCTGGTTTTATAGCCCGTAACCGTTTATACTTTATCCAGATGGAAGATGCCAGGGGAATATTTTGTTGTAATATCAGCAGAACAGATTGGCTACAATTTCATGAAATCCACATTTCACAACTCTGTCCAATTCAACTACTCACTGCATGCAGATGATGTGGAATTGTTCAAGATGGCCTTCACATGTTACCATGCAGACCCTCCTTGTGGGTAGAATAGTATTGGTTTGTCTTTGTTTGACAGCTGTGTCAGTCTTTAGAGGATTATTCCTCATTTCTTCCTCACTTTTTTTCTTCCCAAGTTCATAAGAAACCGCTCCAAGAGGTAGAAATTGCTGCCATTACCCACGGTGCCTTGCTAGGACTGGCTTACCTACACTCCCATAATATGATTCACAGGTGAGTCAGCTTGTCTCCTCGTTCCAAATGTTGAGTAAAACCAAGCCTGGATGATGCGGGAGACACCCACGTCCCCTTTTTATTGCAGCATTTGCCAGTAAAGCTGTAAAACCTCATGGGTCTCGTCAGCCAATGGAAATCTGCAGTTTTAATCAGTTCCTCCACCTATTTCACTGGGGTCCATAATATTAACTTTTATGATAGACAAATATAATCGGTATCTAACAATGCCACGATAGCATTTCAATTATCATTTGTCAGTTCAGTTTTTATCGTATGCTCTATCGCAGAGATTAAGAAGTGTCATAAAAGCTCTTAAAATGAAAGCATGAAAGCAGTGAGCAATTTATTAACATTTGGATGCATCTCAACAGTCTAGAGAAAAGGATCCTTTTGTCTCCAGTTACATTTACTCTTATGCCCCTCATTAAGGCTTCTGATGTATCCTAAGGCCATATCTGATATATTTATTTTGATCATATTGCATCACATTTACTATCAAATGCAACCCCGACTCACCGTATGACATTGAGAACAGAGACCAGAAACCGATGCAGCCACGTTTCCTCCAGCTTCTCTTCATGTGCTCTTCTCTTCTCGTCCCCATCCAGAGACGTGAAAGCTGGTAACATCCTGCTGACTGAGCTGGGTCAGGTCAAACTGGCTGACTTTGGCTCTGCCTCCATTGCCTCACCTGCCAACTCCTTTGTGGGAACACCTTATTGGTCAGTACGCATCACAACACGATGTGACATGACATGAGGGCACAACATGGGACAGACATGACTGAATGACCGGGCAGGTTTCTGTTCTAGGCAGAAAGAGTCCGACAAGACTGGACTGAAACATTTTCTGTTTGTGGACTTTTGTAGCTTTTGCACCTTTTTGCACCTTACGTAAATAAATGTCGGGTCTTTTTTGCACCAGTTGGCCGCTTTTAGATTTCTTCTTTTTTTATTAGTGTGCCAAACACATCCTTACACCACCTTATAGGATTTTTCTATACCGTCCTCTGTATGTTTGCATGTCATGTAGACATGATGTGTCAATTCACTCACACCCTCCTAGCAGCTTTGATGGGGAAAAAACCCAACACATAAACAGCTGGACTAATGATGGACTCTCATGATGCCAAAAGCCAGCAGTATACCACTTTGGCTCACTGGTCATGTTATATTGACACACTCACCATTTACAGACACACACACAAACTGAGCTGCTATCACAGCATACCAGAGTCTTTAAAAGCTCTGAGAGGCTTAGCAGATTATGACATTTGCATGGATTTTCCCATACTTTAAGTGTGTTTGTGTGTGTTTGTGCGTGTTTGTGTGTGTTGTATGTGTGACCCCCAGGATGGCTCCTGAAGTGATCCTAGCCATGGACGAGGGCCAATACGAAGGGAAGGTGGATATCTGGTCCCTGGGGATCACCTGCATCGAACTGGGTGAGCACAAATCCACCTACCGGCAAAAGAAAGCATTACTCGGCTTTTGTTGGCAATTTTATGGGCTTTAATCAATTAAAATGACAAGTGAGAGTAGGATAAATAATAGGTGTAATTAGGCTCTGTGTGAGGCCTTGTTATAGGAAAAATTAAAGTTTTGTTTCCTGCCCCAATAGGAATGAACTCAAATCTGTGTTCACATACAAGCACAAGATAATTGGTGACAGTGAAAGTTGTGTCGCTAAAGCTCCTCCTTGCCTCTACCTCCATCTCCCCTATTTCTATCCTCTAGCGGAGCGCAAGCCGCCCTTGTTCAACATGAACGCAATGAGTGCCTTATATCACATCGCCCAGAACGACTCCCCCACGCTGCAGTCCATCGAGTGGTGAGTTAAAGGCGCACAAATATTACCTTTTTCTTTTTTCCTTTTTCCCCCTTTAACCTTTAAGAAAGGAAATCGGTCGGGTTTGCAGTCTAATTTCAGAAAGTGGATCAAAAAACACAACTTTAATGGAAATGGTAAATAAAAAGTTTCAGCCTCGCAGATTGCTGATGCAACGCCCCCACTAGTCTCCGTTCTGGGCTTGGTCAGGTTAAGCCATCTGTATGTTAATCCTCATGACCTGTGATCCCGGCGACAAGCCTTGTGCCAGATCACGCTCTAAGTCTCTTATGTAATTACTCCACCAAAGAGATCATATTTAAAGAGACGCACCATCAGAGGCTGCTTACTGGTGCTCCTAGTCAGCACATAACTGCATACCAGCCAGCACTATTCCATGTACTACTCATGGTGTTGTGAACAGACCTGCTTCATGTACGACTTTATGAGCTCTCTGCTGCAGACTATCGGCTTATTATTGTGGTTGCTAATGGATTCTCTAGAGAGCCCTCCCAGACATCAAAAAACTCTGATCAGTGTTATTTGGACCAGCAGGTTTTGAGAAAAGGTTAAAAAAAACACTTCACTCACTTTGTTTGGAATACCGTCTTGCCCTGTGTTGTGAAAAGCCATTCTCTCAGATGCACTGACTCCTTGCTGGAGCAACACTGGGAACTTTGAATCAACATATTTTTGTGTTTTTCACTCAATAAATCGAAAAACTGTAAGTCAAATTGTTCCGTTGTACTGAGGCAGATGGTATGGATGTCTGTTGACTTGCTTTTTATAGAAAGGTGTGAGTAGGCTGGGTGTTGGCAGTGTAGTGAGTCCTTGTTACACATATACTCCATATCATGCAGCACGTAACTAAAACACACATTCTCCATTCAAGCTGCCATATGACCATTTCACATACTCACATACTCACATACTAACTAGCACACAGCTATTCGATGTTCACATACTCCATACTAACTAGTAAATATTCCATATACACATATACTCCATTCTAGCTAGTACATTATTATTCAATAGAAACATAAATATCAAATCCAAGTCGATACCTTGTGGAGAACGATCTTCCCAGAGAAGAGAGAACAAACTTCTCATGAAAGCGAGAACACACAAGCATCCTGACAGTTTGAGATCAGCTGTGTGCTTGAAGATGCACGCACAATCAGTTAAGATACACGGCTGTTCGTTTCCCCAACTGTTTCAACCGGCTCTGTACTACAGACTAGTGGTTCTCAATCCTGGTCCCTGGTTTTCAGTCCAGACGTCTAATCAGGGAGGTAGACCTGGGATGCCGGGTGAATGCAGTAAACTACCTGGTAGAATAGAAAACCAGAAGTACTCTGGGTCCCGAGGACCAGGACTGAGAACCACTGCTATATACTATAAAGCTGTATCGCTCTCGCAGTGATTCTTGAGGCTTCCCATTCGTTCTCATTGGCCAAGTTATCATCCAATGCATCCTACGTGAAACACATCGTGGAAGACACGAGGACGCACAGGAACGGAAACGGGGAAACAGCCGTATACTCCATACTAGCTAGCATACACTTTAAGTGGAGCTGTAGCAAAAAGATGTGAAGAACTGGGAGAGAAGCAGGAAATTAGCGAGACAGCGATCATTCCAACTTTGCTCTCATTTGCTGTAGCCACTGCTCACAAGTTGCATGTGAGGTGTGATTGTCATGTGGGAAACGACACTTCTGAAATATCAACCCTATGTTTGATGTTTCCCTCGTACTTAATTATACTGTACTACACCTAGCGTGAAACAAGTACCTAGAGATAATTAGTAATACAGGTTAGGTTAGTGAAGCGTGCATGCCCCGGAAACCACAACAAGTCATGCAGGTACATGTTCCATGTTCCTTGTAATATGCTGCATACAGCATATTACAAGGAACATGTACCGGTTTCCTAAACACAGCCAAGGCAAGTGGCTGCATGCCGTTCTCTTCCTGACTTGAACAGCTGAAAGGCAACGATAGCCTTACTGCATTTTTCAAAACCTTTCTCCATACGGATCTATAGTGTTGACTGATCTTAATGCCTCAAAAAAGAGACATGTATCGTGAGCGCCGACGAAGAGCACATTGTATGAAATGTGAAGGAGGTTGGAATTTACTGCATCTCACCAAGCGTGGGGTTACGCCGATTGTGAAATTAGCATTGGTTTCTAGCACCGTGCTGTGGCAAGCGACTGTGTGGGGCGATGCGGGGTCGTGGTATTTTTGGAAAAGCTCCAGCGGCCCGAGGCGTTGGCAGCATCCTGCCAGATGAGACTAGTAGAGACATCAGCTCCATAGAGTTACCGGAGAGCCTTCAGTACACATGCACAGGGCCACGCTGTACCCGGCGCTCCTGCTGCACACCGACATGGCATACAAGTGCACTCGTTGAACCTGGCTAACCATGGAGGACAGCAGATGCAGATGTTTAGGTGGGCAGTTGAAGATGATCCTGAGCGTGGGGATCCACCATATCCTGGTCAAGAAGCCTACATGGAATTTGTGGGCTTTAGCGCCAGTCCAAACACACAATATTTTTAGATCAGAGTCGGTGACACAGTGTCCCATAGCTCCAGTGGCCTATATTTACGTTGCTCCACATATTGACATAATCTATAGATGGTTCAGTGGAGATTCCACTCGGAGATTACATAGGATTGCTCTGGTTTAATTCACTGATACAATAAACATAGCCCGACAGCCTCACCGTTTAAAGAGATTACTCATCGTGTGAAAGGTTGACTGACCGTGAGAGGCGGCGGCTAATGCAACCTATGGCTGGGTCACTGCCACGGATTCTGCCAGTGTAATAAGCTAATGTTGCTCTGTTGGAAGATTCAGCCTTTCCCATCCCTCCACCACTCCTCCCTGCCTGTTTCCTCTATACCCCCATTTTTCTTCACCCTACCCATCCATCCATCGTGTCATTTACCCCGTTATTCACCATCCCACGCTCTGTAACGATCTACCCCACAATCTCTCGCTCTCCTCTGTCTCCCTTTCCCCAGGTCTGACCCCTTCCGGAGCTTTGTTGACTACTGCCTACTGAAAATTCCTCAGGACAGACCCTCGTCGGGGGAGCTGCTGCGAGTGAGTGCTCCACTTCTTTAATCTCCCCGCTGTGACCTCACTTCCTGTCTCCGTCAGTCCGTGAGCCATGTGAATGAGTCACTCCCTCCCACCCACGGATCCCTAACGTGCAGCACATACACAAATCCCTCCACAAACACGGGAATCGAGCACCCCACAGAGAAACGGTTGTTCTCTCCCCTGTTTTGTTCTGCTGTGCACTTTTTTTTTTGCCTCTGCAAACCCACTTCCTGTGCCGCGCCTTGTGTCTGTGGTCAGCTAGGCCTCCATAGAGCTTGTGTGTATCCTTTTACACCATCATTTTGACTAGGGTTCAGCCGATATGGGTTTTTGAAGGTCGATACTGGACAGAAGCTTCCCATACCCAATATTTTATTGGGTTTTTGTCATGAAAAAGGTCAAATCTAAAAGTATTCAGTGTTTCCTCCAGAACTTTATACTTCAGAGTGGAAAAGCCTCTGAAACAGCATGTAGACCATGGGACCTACTACTACTACTACTACTACTACTACTACTACTACTACTATTAATAATAATAATAATAATAATAATAATAATAAATACTTCATGCATTCATGTGGAATCCAATCAAAACGTTGCATCATATCAGTGATATTGATAAAA
>CABFOQ010024699.1:0-14455 GCA_900660455.1 Gephyroberyx darwinii
CTCTTCTACATGCACACACTGGACATATTTGTTCATTTGTTCTAGTTCAGTAGCAGCAGGTTTTGAGCAGTGCGATCCTTCTCTGCTGGAAAACCGTACACGCGATCCGGCATTCCCGACAGTTGAGGCACATCATGTCATGCATACTGCTCCAGTTTGATTTGCATGTGTGTGCCTGGTGGAGCACCTGCACCATTCACCACAGCATGCACCATGCCAATACCTGACTCATTATGAGTTACTGTACTTTGCATACATATCTGTAGACTCTAGCCAATATTGTGCACGCTTACATAGCTGTGCAAAGCCTATGTTTATATTGAAGTGGAGTAAAATGCATTGGAGGATCAAAGTTGCCAGGTCATGATAATGCTTGCGCTATCTTCTCCCTCCGAAGAGCGTGCTGCGTCTTGTCTCATCATCGAGGTATTCAGAGGACTGGAAAGGCAGCCGAATCCCACGGCACGCCTGCTATGTGTACACACCTATAGAGAAAGTGAAAGGATGCTGGTGCTTCATTGTAATCAAGTCAGCCGGCCTTTATTCTAGCAATGTTGAAGCCAGCCATGTGTGAAAGTTCCAGGTGTGGTAATGCACGCTGAAATACTTTCCTTATTTGTCCTTGCTGTGGGTGCAACTCCTAGTTTGAATTGAATTTTGGTTATGGACTTATTACGAGAGTGTTGGTTTTCAGTAACTATTGTTGTCTGTGTAAATGCGTGTGGGAGGGGCTCAAACTGACATTTTAGTGCAACAAAGCTGCTTTGGAAAGTGGAGACCAGGAGGCAGGCAGCAAGAGGCCACCGGTGGAGGGACACATAGCACAGTGGTGGCACACCCTGCACTGTTTCAACAAACTAGGACACATTGGACACACCGTGTGTGTGTGTGTGTGTGTGTGTGTGTGTGTGTGTGTGTGTGCACTCATATCCATGCATGATCAACCTTCAGAATAGCTTTTTGAATGACATAGGTTTACAGCAACAAATGTTCCGATTTTCTCCAACGTCACAGCAATGTAAAAAGTTGTACTTATTCCAGTGCCGCTGTTTGATGTCTTTCAGGAGACACACCTTTAGCGCTCCGTGACGAGTGTTGACCTTAATTATTGCTGTGTGAGCAAGGCACTCTTCCAAGCATTGTGTGTCGGCTGCTCAAACAGTCACTCACGTTCCCTTGCATGCACGGGGAAAACCATAAGCTGTTATGAATCAGGGGCAGATCCCGCATGACTGCCCCTCCTTCTGCTACATTTCAGCACAGGGGCGTCACTTTTATCAGAACAGGGCTTCGTACATAACATGTGAGCATGTATGTTTACTGTGACAAGCTCCAACCAGGCCTGGCTGCTGCAAGCCAGTCTAGGGAGGTTTGAGCCAGATGCTGAGTTGAGACAAGGCAACCAGTCACACACACATCCTCACATATAGAAGCACGCACAAACGCACCCATGGTCACACCCTTAGAAGCGCTGCAACGCCCGTTAACAGGGCGCCTACTCGTTAAGCCGTCAGTGCAGTACCTCCAGATGGAGCGACCACACCTGGGCTGCCAGACATATTCCTCTTGCTCTCAGCGCCTGTTTCATTCAATTAGGATCTGGAGTCATTTACTGCATCCAACCGTAAGTGTCTGCTTTGAGATGGAGCTGCAGTCGCTGCACAATTACAATATCTACCATGTGACATGCGAGAAATTATAGACGTAGGTTGTGTCTAAAATACATAGGCCATAGGTTTCTGAAGTGTTTTATCCTGAAAGTGAGTGATGGCTGGGTGAAGTTTGAGTTAGTCAGCCTCATTTTCCATCAGTGGGAGTTGTTGAGTGCCTGATTGCTGTTGTTAGCTATGGACAGAACCAGCGAATCATCTGTGCATTTGACATTTCAAATTTACTGGAGTGCTAGAGTTGTAGGAATTTGTAGTCTCTGAAAATCACGAATGACACTAAGTGCCAGGCGGGGTTCATATTCTCATATTTCAGAAAATTCTATTAAGGTTTGAAAGTTTCTCTTAATTTTCCTTAAATTGATTTGACCCAGAAACACACAGGTTAAATTTGATTTGCTTTACTGTTCATTTCAGAGGTAATTGCATTTTTGGAAAATGGCTGGATTGGAGGTTATAAGGTTTACACCATGCTGTACAGACTGCTCTTGAAGAGGGGAAAAGGCTAGAACAAACTGATCGTCCCATTTTGAGCTATCTTGAGCACCTTGTTTATTTTTTTTATTCAGACTGAAGAAAAACAGGGACAGTATAGTAAGTGACATTAGAGAATCAAACCCTTGCTCACACAAAGGGTTTGCAGTCATATTTGCCATTAGATTTCCTGTAGATTGTGATAGAGGGTCTCACCCCTAATCTTACAAATTCTTATTAGCTTTGTATTTGTGTCTCTTGTCAGGTAAGAGGAAGCCGGTGCTCAAGCTCCCCAAGGAGGTGTTTGAGCAGCCTCCTCCTGCTGCAATGTAAGACTCTATTTTACTTCACAGTGACTTTGTTGACATGCACGCATTATTCTGGATACTGGCTTATATCCCTGCTGAGGTCTTATTCACGTAAGCTCTTTGATCACCAATATCCATGTATACACGAATGATGAGAAAATGCTGAATATGACCATGAAGACAGAAGCAAGAAAATCCAACAGTAAAGGAGATAAAATACCTGCCACTGTATCCCAGTTATCATGTTCATGCTTCTCATAATGAGCTTATCCTGGGTATTGTAACTTGAACATGCGCTTTATTGATATTACACTATAAATGTAAACACGTGGAATATCTTGAACTCAACGCTCTGACTCGTATTGCCTGTAGTGCAATGGAGCCCCAAATTTGCCTTTGAAGCCCAGCTACTGAAGTGCTCCTCAGGCTGATGGAGAAGAGAGAAGAGAAGAGAAGAGGATTAGGAACTTGCTCTACATTTTCATTGACAAACAGAAATTACTGTCTGATAATAACGAGGACCCGCATTAGATTTTCACTTGGAATATTCCCCCCAACTTCTGGTTAGGTTTAGCTACTGTTTTATTGTATTGTTGTGTCCTCAGAAAGCACTGTGTAATCAGATTGTTACGTCTATTGCAGACCCCCCAGAGATTTGGATTCGAAAGCTTGTGTAACCATTGGAGAGAAGGTAGGTTTAAGCTTTCAATCAGTTGTTTTTTGTTTTTTTTTGCAGCTTTGTGCATTTCATATGAATCCACTTGAGCTTTTTTCTATCTTAACCTGGACCCCTGCATAGCTTTTCACTGTTTACTTTTTTTCCCTTCCCTGAGTGTGTTTTTGGTTGAGTAAGGTCCCTTAGTCTCAATGCAAAACGGTTGGCTTAATAAAGGGTCCCTTAGCTGTAAAGAACGCCCCAGTGAACATTACGGCCGAATTGGACACTTCTGATTGTGGGGAGACTGGAATGCCTTTTATTGCCCATCAGGCAGTAAAAATATTTATTTTAAACTCATCAAATAAGTGGAATTTTCCATTGGCAAAGATGTCTGTTTTTTCTGTTTCAAGCTGGCCTGAAGTCAAAGAGACAGATTTTTTTGGGGGGTTTCTTGAATAGTACAAAGAAGAGGATTTTTGCATCTTGCCACACTATGAAGGACACTATGTTATTTAGTGTTTTCAGAGTTCAAATACCTCTCAGGGTAGCTGTTCAAACAGTCCCGTCTCAAGAGTGTGTGCATTTTCTTTACAACAGAGATAAGAGATGGTGCCAGCCTGCGTAACACTGCTTAGAAATGATTGTCCTCACAGTTCTCCTCTGCAGTTATAATTTGTTTGCATGAGTTGAGGACCCCAGTGAACTCACTTCTTTCCTCCCATCCTCTGCAAGTCCCTGTCATTACAGCAGCATTCATTTTTGATGAACGTCTGTAGCTGCAACTCAGCTGGTCTGTTTCTGTTGCGCTCTGTTCGGAGCAGAATTTTGTGGTGAAGGCAGATGACCTGGAGCAGATTTGTGAGCTGGGTCGAGGGGCGTACGGCGTGGTGGAAAAGATGAGGCACGTGCCCAGTGGCCTGATCATGGCTGTCAAGGTAGGTGAAGGATGACTCAAGTGTTCTTCTGCATTGCCAAGACCCATCCTTAAGGGTGTGTTCGCACCAAGCATGTATGGAGCGGCTCATTCAAACTCCGGAGCATTCTTTTAGTGTGGTTTGTTTGGTCAGGTGAAAATACTGTCATTCAAACTCAAGTGGCGCCAAATAGCCGCGCCAAGATGCCTGAAAATGCGAGGCTGCGGGGTCCTCATGCAAGCAAACTGTGTTGCAGTTGCATTAGGAGGGAGAACGTCATCCGAATGATGTAATAGTGTGTAATAGTAGATGTTATAGTGTGTTATATCTCTCTCTCGTTGTGAGAATTGTTCCCCTGTCTTCCCTCCTAAAGCGGATCCGGGCCACAGTGAACACTCAGGAGCAGAAGAGGCTGCTTATGGACCTGGATATCTCCATGAGGACGGTGGATTGCTTCTACACCGTCACCTTCTATGGAGCACTATTCAGAGAGGTAGCATACTCTACTCTCATGCACTCATAATTAACATTTTTGCATCTTCCTAATTGTGGGTGTGCTTGGAGTGATAAGTGAAAATCAGGCCAGTGTGCTGGTTGGTTGACATCGCCTCAGCTGATCACGATAACTCAGTTGTGATATGTATGACATACGCACAGCAGTCGTCACTCACAATTTCTAATCACGTAAGTACGGCCCAACTGGTTGTAAATGTACAAACTCAACATTCATCATGTTGACATGCAGAAAAGCTGGAGCCACCAACACGTACTAATGATAAACACAACATGACAAAAAAAAAACAAATGTCAAGATTTCCGGATACAGATAACTTCCTCCAGAAGTGAGTCGATCCACAGGATATCCCCACCATGAGTCCCATTGGAAAAACTGTAGCTTCCTGTCTGTTGATCCTGCGGTCAGGAATGTGGCCTGGTGCTTTGTTGCTGTTTTCCCAATCTATTTCCAAATTCCCCACCACCAACCTGTGTGCTCCCCCACCCCATCTCCCTGCCTGTTGCCAGGGTGACGTATGGATCTGTATGGAGCTGATGGACACCTCTCTGGATAAGTTCTATAAGCAGGTGATTGAGAAGGGAATGACCATCCCTGAGGACATCTTGGGCAAGATGGCCGTCTCAGTGAGTAAATGGCCTGTTAATGCATGGTTGCATACTTTTAACGCAGACCACAATGTATTGTGAATGATGAACAATGTATTCTGAATGTCATGCGCACTTATGTCATTTATGTTATTAATGAGCTTTGCTATTACAGATAGTAAAAGCTCTGGAGCATCTGCACAGTAATCTGCAAGTCATACACAGAGGTAAGGGCAATACTTGAACACTGATAGTGGGAACTCATTACACCTCTTAGAGACAGTACCAGTATCCACAGTACATCACCACTCAGTAACACAGACACTCACTCAGTCTTCTTTCACTCTTTATTTGTTTCTTATTCCCTTCCTTCGTTCGTTCCTTTCTTCCTTCCTTGCTACCTTATTTCCGTCCTTTCTGGGCAAGAGGTATCAGCATCAGAGTTAAGAGTTAATGTCTTCTGTGTCAAACCGCAGAGGTCCGGCCGTAACCACTGTGTGGCTCTTGCTGCATTAAAGGTCCATGTAGTCATTCAGGATGATTACAAGTCACGAAAATAAAGTTACACAACTGAGCCTTTCCTGTGACCACAGTGCTGTTTCTTGAGTGTGATTTTGGCTGTGTGAGCCAGTTGCTCTCTGCTCTCTGTCACAGTGCTCTTTTAGTGACAACTGAGTGTTGAAATGAGAAACGTAGTCTACATTATAGTTGTACAAGTGTTATGCAAACTCCTCCCTGTGTTACAGACGTGAAGCCCTCCAATGTGCTGATCAACACACAGGGCCAGGTGAAGATGTGCGACTTTGGGATCAGTGGCTACCTGGTAGACTCTGTGGCCAAGACCATGGATGCGGGGTGCAAGCCCTACATGGCGGTAAGCAGAGGGAGATCAATTGAGTGTTTTATGTTTGGCTGTCATGGACCCGAGGCCTCATTTTCATTTTTAAGAGTTCCTTGACTTGATGAGATCCTGGCTCCTCAGTAGATGGTGAGAGAGAGAGAGGTGGACCCGCTTAACCATTATCCACGCCCTTAATGAGCCCTGTTAAGAGTTTAATTGCCATGTAGAGAGTGCGTGTCTACGGCGCTGCTGATTGGCTGAGCGGCTTTTAGGGCCCTGCTAGCACTCAGGGAACAGAGTGGTCTGTGTGTGTACAAGAAGTTTAGGATGACAGGAAGGTGTGCGAGTCGTCCTTGACAACCACCGTGATGTGTGACATCATCTGTCCTTCTGCCCCCCAGCCGGAGAGGATCAACCCGGAGACGAACCAGAAAGGCTACAATGTCAAGTCCGACATCTGGAGTTTAGGAATCACAATGGTAAATCATTTTCACGTCACTCACAATTGGCTCATATTTTAGTGGTCATGTGTAGTTCTTGTTACCCATCTCAGTTTTTCCAAATGTCTTCATTAGTGCAAAAGTGAAAAGTATGTCACGGGTAAAAAGGATTATTCTATGAGCCATGACATGTCTAGACGTTTTATTATGAGTTGTTAAATATCCATAGCTTGCTCATTTGCACATTTCCGACTCAGACCAAAGAATATTTTGGCATTGATGATTCAGCAGTTTATTTTTAACTTGGCTAGTCCTTACAGTGTCTTCTTATCAGACTGGACATCGCAAATAAGCAATACATGATCCAAATGAAGGCGTCATCTAAAATAATGGTAACAGTTCGGTGGATACAATAGCCAGACAGGAGTGTTGAACTTCAAATAACAGAGGTTGAAGGAATATTTAAGGTTTTTGAGAAACTATTTATCATGAACCCAGTATTTTAGCCATCCAGTAAGCCTTTATAACATTTTCACAAAATATTTCAAAAAAGTATTTGACCATAGAGAAACTTAGCCCCAAGGTAGCATCAAAACTGTATGAGGCGTAACTACTGACATGTCTCATTACAGAGTGAAAAATCAATGTGTTAAAAAATGGTTTTGGGGTTGATTATTGGAGGGTCCATTGGCTTCAGATTTGGTCGTAAAGTATTCGTACCAACATTTCTACAAACACAGTTCGTATCTGAATTTGTTAGTTGGTACGACCAAAACCTATGAGTGGAAACATGCAGGAAGGCTCTTAGAATGCCTTATTCTTTTTGCACAGTAGTGCCAAACTTGCAATGGCGTATTTGTAGAATTGCCCTTATTTATAACAATACAAGATTATCATACTTATACAAACTACATACTTATACATACATACTATACAAATATAGTCTTACCATCTGATGAAAATGCAGCCTGGATTTGATCTACGTTTGATCTTACGTTTTTTTCTCACGCAGATATGAGATCAAAACTGGGACTCCACAACGTTCCTCTTTTTCCCCTCCTTTAAGTCTGCGCGCATCCAGTTTACGAACAATTGGCATTCATTATCTGATACATTATCTAGGGAATGCACAAATCAAGGTTTTCCGCATTTTTCATGAATCCCATGTTTTTTCATACACACATAAATATGAAACATTTACGAAGAATTTTGCAAATTAGGCCCGATGAGATTTTGATTGGTATGATGGAAAAAAAGATGGAAAAATTGGGTCCAGGTTGAAAATGGAAAGAGTTATGCTTTAAATGTGTTACTGTATAGGAAGTAAATGGTTTCTAGCCCCTTTGACTGGCACTACGACTGATAGGAGATGCAAGTAGTGCAATGCTGCAAGTACTTTTTGGGTGAACTGAAGGGACTTCCAAGTCCACGATAACTCAAGATAGGTCTGTGCTATTCTTGAAATGCTTTCAAAGCCAGTGTTCTAGTAACCCCTCTGTGTTGCATGCTCCTGCCTCAGATTGAGCTGGCCATCCTGCGCTTCCCTTATGACTCATGGGGAACACCCTTTCAGCAGCTGAAACAGGTGGTGGAAGAACCGTCGCCCCAGCTTCCTGCCGACCAGTTCTCGCCTGAGTTTGTGGACTTCACCTCCCAGTGGTAGGTCTTTTCACCTCCTTGGTCCTTTTTTCACTGACCAGAACCAGCTCTAATTACATTCAATTCCACCTTTTGAGTGTCCTCCTTTGTACACACCAACCCACTCAAGACTGGGCTTTCTATCCAGGAAGCTGGCAGAGTCTACACACAGGATCCTCCAACCAAGGCCACTGTGACCTTGCCACAAAGCCACAATATATCCAGAAATGCCTATTGATTCCAAGTGTGTGGGTTTGAGTCGATTTTTCTTTTCATCAGATTGAATTCATTATGACATTCTTTCGTTGTTGTTGTTGTTGTATGGCCAAGAGCCTGGTTTGACCTGGACAGAATGTAACAGGGTGTGCCAGGGCTCTCGACCCCTCTGAGGAATGTGTCTGAATATGTATTTCCACCAGCCTGTTGTGTCTAGTCTGCTTGGGTTAGCTTGTCCCTCAAACATGGCTCTCAGTGTGTTGAAGGGTGTTTGATACACTGTTATTGATGGCCCTTTGCTTCTTCTCCTGGTGCTAGGTTATGCTCTTTTGCTGTGTACATGTGGCTTTGAGTTTCTTGTGTGTGTACAGCACAAATTCATCATGCACTGGGGTGTTATCAGTGGTTTCACTTTATCTCCACATTTCTGGCCACCCATCTGTATTACTTACACATACAGGTATTCATCTTTGCAGGATGCAATTCCATTTTTTGACCAAGCCTGTCGTTGTGTACTAGTAGAGCTGTGGTTGCAGCCACTTGTTGAGACTGTACTGAGCAGCAGAGCCTCAAGACTATACTTAATACTCTTACGTAAAACACAATCTTGTGACTTGTGGCTTAATTCTTGGAGAAGGATTTATCAGGTCTCATAGGGACACCAGTTAACTTAGACAATTAACAAGTATTGAATTACTAGGGTATACCCTCTTGATAGGCATGTTTTGGCTGCAAGTTACATTAATGTTTTTATAGGATATAGTTTCGGTTATAACTCTTTCTGACTATCTCACTCACAGACCAATTGCACTGTTGGAAGAAAATACGCAGAAACCAGACACTCTTTGTCAGTCCATTATCAGGTTCCTGTGGAATAATCACTGAACTAAAAGCCTTGTCCTCAGGGAGACTTCAATTAGTCATGTAGTATCAATGATAAATCATATTTATTGTGAATTCACCTTTATGTTGTCGCTGTTTGCCTCCCCAGCTTAAAGAAAAATTCCCAAGAGCGGCCAAATTACACAGAACTCATGGTGAGTGTTGTCTTTTATTTTATTATTACTACCATTACTACTAATTTTATTACTGTTCTGTTTTTTTCAACATTTAAGACGCCCAATAGATGCATGGGGGTGGTCAGGCCTCCTTGTAATACTGTCAGTCAGACACTGGAGGGCAGACTAAGTTCATTAGTTACAGGCTGGACATCCTCTTGAATCACTTGAGTCCATCAGCTAAGATGCTTCAGCACATAGACCAATTGTGATACTAGATTGATATAATCTTCTAAAGGAATGTTTCCCAATCGTACAGAATAAATGACATTTTATTCTCCTCCTCAGCAACATCCATTCTTAACCTCCCATGAGGCCAAAGAAACCGACGTGGCTAGCTTTGTGAAAATCATCTTGGGGGACTGAGTTGCCACACTTGCCACAGGAGGGAGGGCAGACCTTTTAATAAAAAACAAACAAAAGCACCAATCGCAACCCCTGTTACCTGTGGGACTCCATCCTGCCCCGCCCGACTCCCACCCCTCCCTCTAGGACAGACAGACGGAGCTCAGAGGAGAAGGATGGCCATCCTGTTGAAGAAGCAGGAGTGAGGAGTTTGTACCCCACACCCCCACACCCCCATGTCCTCCTTACATTACTAGACAGGGAAGACGGGGACAAACCAGTGTCAAGTTTTGGAGATGGCTCACACATAATCTGGATTCATTTGAAATGTCTGTATGCAAAAACTCCCCTCTTTCTTTAGATTTGTCCCACTTTTGTGCACCACCTACTACTATTCAGACAGCAACTTTTATTGTTGTAAGATGTCAGCGAGTTGACTGTGTGGATTTTACCCTGCCCTAATGGCCCCGGGGCTATTTTTTTTTGTTTTCGTCTAAATAACAGAAGTGAAAAAGAGGTGGAGACTATATGAAAAAAATGAATGATATAATTCTATCTATGTATAATCTAAATGTTTGTATACTCAAGCAAGTGTTGCATTGGTTTATTAATTGACTGCATGTATAGAATATATCTCTGGGTAAAGTGGGCTCCGATGGCCAATGAGGAACAGTTGTAGAGTCCGACTTCCGAGTCTGGTTGAAGACCCGGACACTTGAGGCCTCACACTAGGCCACAGTGGTCCGAAGTAGGTACTCCACTTCAACTGCTTTCCTTTGTACACAACAGAGGTCTACTACACGGTGTGTGTGTGTGTGTGTGCGTGTGTGTGTGTGTGTGTGTGCATGTGTGCGTGTGTGTTGTTTTTAAGTGAGGTGTACGTCGACATTGTGGTCAGTTGTGGGAGAGGTGTGCCCATATTGTCACCTCTTCTTGTCTGTACTGAGCCATCTCCACTCCATGTTCAAGATGAAAAGAACTGGACATTATAATTATTATTATTATTATTAATATTATATTAATTATTGTTGCTATTATTTAGATCCAGGTTTATTTCCCCAATGATATTTACTGCAGTTTCCTTATTTATTACAACTGCTGTTTTCCCTCTGAAAACTTGACAGATCCAATAGACTTTCTTATGTGTTTGTGTGGGCTGTGTATGTTTTTGCCGTGTCAGGTAAATGCTTTTAAACTGTAACTTGCAAGCCTTCTATGTGCCTCTCTATAGAAAATGACTAAGGAAAATAATCTGTTGTAATAAGGATGACGCAGGGATCTCTACCAACCTCGCTCTCTCTGATCAGCCTAACTTCACATCCGCTCCTTCCCCCCCATTACATGACGCATCCTACTTCCACTTGCTGTTTCCTTACGCCACTTAGCTTCTCAAGAAGGGTTAGATGAATTCGGTGAGCCTCCTGCAAGATCGTTTTTCTTATATACATCTGTTCATATCTGTTTCATTGCCTTGGTTCTTGGTTGTTCTCACAGCGGTTACTGATGGTCAGTTACAGGCAGCGGCGGGATGCTCACAGCTTGAAAGATGTGGTCGGATGGCAGGGTGTCGTCGCAGTTGGTGAATTATATCGTTCTCTGCCTATAAATATTTTGTGGCTAGGTTATTATCACTTTCATGTTCTTTCCGCGCTGCTGTCCAAATATGTGACCAATTTTGCCGAGTTCTCGTCTCTTCGGCAGAGCTCAAATTGTTTAAATGTTGATTTAAGTAACACAGTAACACATACTCTAGCCTTCAGTGCATTCATCAGCACTACTACTACTACTACTACTAGTACTATATCTCTTTACAGTATTATTTTTAATCAAATCCAGGTAGTGATTGTTTCCAAGCACCTTTGCCACCATAGCAACTCCTTTGTCCTGAGTCCAGTACAGTGTGTTCTGTCACTTATGTGCATTTACCAGGGAGTTTCCTGTTTCCTGTACACTTCCCCTCCACACCAAAACCTTACCTATACTAGTTATGGACCATATGCCAAAAGCTGTGGGCTTTTGGCATATGGTCCATAACTGGTTGAGCTCCTCCGCTAGTATTAGAAGACAACCGCCTGGCTCAGCCTTCTCCTCTCCTTGGCTGTGTTTTTGAGTTTCACTACAACAGATGCTGTCGTTCTAGGCAGGTGACACACGGTGGATGCAGATGCGTCTTGTATCTTCCTTATATAAATGTATCGTTCTGCCACAGTGCTGTTGGCATGGTGTGATTGAGGTAGAGGGGAGGTGGTAATCTTTCAGACAAACTTACTGCCAGTTACCAAAATGGGGAAATCACAAGCTGTCTCACTAGCGCATTTCTGTTACCAAAAAAGAACAGAAACTTGAGACAACCATTAAGAAACCATCGCCCTCAATGCTTTATTACACTATTAAATTAGGGAGGACCACCAAATTCAAGTCATACTGTTTGTGCAGTGTGGCCGAGTTATGCATCGTCGCCCATTTCCCTCAGCTCCGACTTGATCCATCATTGTCAGTCCGGTATGCCGGTTCCTTCCTGGAATAGACCCCGAGTCTTTAAGGATCTCGTGACCAGCAGTGCATCAGCCAGGTCTCTAATAGGTCCAGTCTCCTCTTTATTCCTCGGATAATCGGCATCATTTTCATTCATTTAGTCAACGTGACCAAAGAGCTGGGCTATACCAGCCGGGGACCACATGGAGCTGGGCTCAGGACAGGAAGTCTTTGAGCAGACGGACAATATGTACAGTCACCCTACCGCTAAGAAAGGTGATTAAGCACCCACAAGAGTACAGTCCAGGCACACTGACATCCTACCCACATTGAAAACAATAGGCTACTCCCCTTCATCGCCGCATGTATGGTCTCAGCAGTATTTGAGGTGTGTGTATAGGTTCTAGGTCTTACAAGTGCCTAACGATGCATTTCTGTGGTCACATCATCATACTTATCTGTCATTGTGAATAACAACACTGTTTTTTTTTAATCTTTCAATCCCTCTCTGGAACATACTGACAATGCATGTTGCTGTGATTATGTTTTGCACTGTATTGTGGAGCCATATCACATAGTCACATAGGGAAACGGCAGTTCAAACTAGACAAGGTTGCAGTCTGTGCGGTCACTGTTTGAACTCATGTGAGACAGGTCCCAGTGGCATTTATCAATGTTTATCTCCTCTGGGCAGCAAAGGGCACTGATATTTATGATCGCAATTGACTCCTATTCAATTGACTAAGGCTGTAATGAGAAAAAGCGTCAATCACCCATCACATTGCTTTTTTCTTGTGTGTTCGTGTTTCTGCACAAGTGTGTGTGTGTGTGTGTGTGTGTTGGTGCGGCTATGGCTGTTTAGTGTTGGAGAAGTCTACCCCAGTGGGCTGGCCAGAGGGCAGTGCTATTCTTACCCCTGCTGTTCCTATGTTCACGCCACTCTTGAAGATAATTCAAGTCACGTGGCTGCACGTACTCTCTCTCTCTCACACACACACACACACAGTCATCATCATACCCCCCCCCGCAAACCAAACCTGCATCAAGAAAGGTGTTTCCTGCCTCTCTCTCATGTCAGGGTCTGTGTTTGTGTGTGAGTATGAGCATCCGTGTATATGCTTGTGTCTGTGTGTGGGAATTCACGTCCACGTGTCTATTCGTGGACGTTGGTGGCAATCACCTGCTGAGTAAACCTTTTGTCACTGGGAGCAGGAGGTCTGAGTGGAAACTGGGCTTCCCAGGCATATGTCACATCCTACTGTGATTCCGTTAACCTCTGAGTTTATCTAAGTGCCCAACAACAGGCATGTATTTCTGGATGGTGTGTCGGTAACATGGATGACCCCTTACTGGAATATGAGACCTCCTTATCAAAATGGCTCATGACTCTAGGGGTTAAAGCTCAATGGAAAGATGTGAGGTCTGGCTTGGAAAGAATCAGAGGAAAAATTGCTCACCTTCTTCCTTGTCCTCAGACAACTCTAAACAGATGAATCAAAAATATGATGCAGTCCATGTGTAAGAAACTGTTGCCCTCCCATCACAAGCAAAGCCCTTCCTTCAAAGTTGTAAATCTTTTATGTGACATAATTGTGTTATGCATTTGCCAGACTATATCAAGTGTAAATCTGTTGTACGTGTGTGCGTGTTTCTGTGTGAAATGTTTGCTAAGGTTTCTTGAATCCTATGCTTTTGTTTTTACCCATCTATTGCACAACACTTTTGCTTGAATGTTCCTCGAGGAGCTGTGAGGTCGGCAGTGTCACCGTGGAATATGACATTACTTGTGAAACTTGGAGCTTTATGTTTCTCTGCTGCAGATGGTTAACTGCTGGTACACACAGCTGTATGTGACTTCTAATGTTGCAGTGTTGTGTTTCTTTTATTAGGGGGTTCAAGAGGAATGTGTTGGGGCAGGAATGGGTCCTTACTCAATGCTGACTGGTCTCACAAAAAGACGTGTCCAGAGATGCTACTGTATGTGGAAGAGGGTCCGATAAGTGCGTTTTCTTTTGTTGCTGTTGGGTGGGTTTGGGGAGGGTTACCAAGGCTACAGTTCCTTGCCCCATGGGAAGTGAAGTTCTCAGTATATTTACATGTCTCTAAAGCCTCTGCTAAAGACTGATGACTGTTCATTTAGAGCTCAATGAATTTCTATAAATATTTTAGATTGCTCAAACTGATTGTGTGCAATTGTAATGATGGAAATTCAATAAAAAAGAGGTATTTTTACACAATAAGCACTGTTGTTCTGGTGTTTGAGCTGATATGTTTTGTTGAGGGCAGCCAAGGAGCAAAAGTTTTTTTTTTTTTTTTTTTT
>CABFOQ010024700.1:0-10667 GCA_900660455.1 Gephyroberyx darwinii
CGGAGCCAAACGCCGGGCTGGAGCTGGGGGAAGGGAGGGGGACCCTGGCCTCGGAGGGAAGCTGACTGGGGTCGCGGTTACGTTCATAGTGGGGGTTCCTCAGCAGAGGGAAGGGCAGACATCCCAGACAGACTAGCAGCCAACCAATAGCGCATATACACACATCTCCCTTTCTCTTGGATGAGTTATACTTCAGCGGTCGTATGATGAGCTCGCAGCGCCGCACGCTCACACACACCAGGAAGAAGATGGAGGCGTACATGTTGACGTACTTCAGGTAGAAGCACATCATGCAGAGAGGAAGGCCAAACGGCCAGGTGTGGTTCAGGTAGTAGTAGATCCGCAGAGGCAGAGAGAGTACCTGAGGACACAGAGAGTATGAGGATGGTTGGAGAACCAGGAGTGAATCTAACACCCTGTTATTGTTGGTACTGTAAGTATATAGTGCTCTTGACTGTATTTTCAGCTGAAGATCGAAGAAGGAGATGAGAATTTATGGAAATAATAGAGCAGCCACGCCACGCTTCAGAGCGAGAGAGTGTTATCTGCCGTCACATATGAGATAAAACAATATACAACAGACAAATGTAGCATAGAGAGCAAGATTTCTCACCTGCATCAGGTCAGCCACAGCCAGGTTCATCATGAACACCACCGCTTTCTTGGTTTCTTTGACATAGGCCCGGAACACCCACAGCGCAAGCACATTTCCCAGCAGGCCCGGCGCCAAGATCACACTGTACACCACTGCATAGACACGGTGCTGGTAGCTACGTAGATCATCACTGTTACCACAACTGTGGTTGCCTATGCTCATCTTAATCCAAGGGCATCCAAGTGCCACCCTTTGTACAGACAACTGTCAGGGCAAGCGTCCGTTGCCTCGTCGGTCAGTAGAAGGCTTATATATTTGGGAAGGTTCCCGTCGTCACTCCTCTGCGGACAGATGAACCTCCACGCTGTCCATCATGGCCATTGAGTTCACGCCCCGCCCCAACTTTGGTCCCGTTCTCTACCGGTTCCACAGCAAAGAAAACCACGCCGGAGCCCCGAAGGAGCCGTTTGTTTTCTAGTCTAAATAAACTGCCCGTCTCGGTGTTATCCGTCTTATCGTGGTTCAGGCTACTCTCAGCAACACAGTTCAGTAGCACGGCTCCTGGTTGAAGAGAGGAGAGGAGAGAGTGAGGCAGCTCAGACATTAGCGGAAACGTGAGACCTCTAAAAGTCGATCGAGGTGAAAGGCAGAACTTTGTGAGCGTGGTTTTGCATCTTGTTTGCCTAGAAAGGCTGTAAACAGGTGGTATCCTGATATCCTGGTATCCTCTTTCTCTACCATACACCTCTTAAACTGGTCAACTGCACTTCCTTGTATATTTTGTGTATATTTTTTGGATTTATAAACAACCTTTATCCTTAAACTTGTTTATTGTATCGTGATATGTGCCTCTCTCTTGCTTTCTACTGCTGCAAAACTGCAAATTTCCCCTCGGGGACAATAAAGAGTCTAATCTAACACAGAAACACACACCATAACAAATCCTACGTGCGTGTTTACACAATGCATAGCACGGTAACCGAGGGTGTGATCACAACTTTTGCAGTGACATTTCAAAAATGGTGCAGACCCACGGAGGAATTCTCTTTAAGTCCTCCTACGGACCCCTCGGCGCTGAAGCATCTCCACCTCCGGGGTACAAAAACTGGTGCTGCTGAAAGCGTGAAAGCCTCAAAGCGAAGCAGGAGTGAAACTAGCGTGGTTTGTCGGGCAGCAGCGAGGCGGGCTTGCCTTCTGCACTGAAATGAAGCCACCTTTGGAGAAAAGTGACACCTAAAACATACATAGATATAGATATATAGCGTTTTAGCAGTCGCACTTTGAGTCACGCTTGTGATACTCAGCCATGCTTTCAGGATGGTGTGAATCTTGCCAGCAGCAAGTTGCCAACAAGCACTAGAACTAGCAATTGCAGTGTACTGTCTGCCATTAACCCCCAGTATAAGCCTCTCAGGGAGGATGTGAAAGAGGAGAGGAGGGTTGGAGGAGGATGGAGGGGATTTTGGACAGTTTGATCTCTGGCTTGGTGCCCCGTACAGCTCTGGATTAGCAGATATATGAACTCTTCCACAGTCCGCAGCGCTCCAGCCTCTGGCCCTGATCTCTGGACTGCCTTTTGTCCTGCTTTCACGAGTTCTCAGAAAGGGTTCCCAATGGACTGTGTGTTCAGTCTCCCATCAATGACCTTTAACCCTTGCGGGACTATCTCCCATCAATACAGCTTTATGTGTCTCTTCTCTCATGCTTTTTGCCCAGGAACTGTTCACATGCTGTTCGCATGATGGTCAAATGACTACTTAGGTTACTGGTGGCCTACGACAGTCCACTTATCTGTGTTTTGCAGTGTAGTCGCTGTAGGTATATGAACTGGGCTATGATATGGATGGTAGCAAAGCCTACAGGTTGTAAATCAGAGACCCCCTCTCTCTGCCTACCTCGCCAAAGAGTACAGCAAGGAAATGTCTGTGTTTTCCAAAGCAGGCCCGTCTGTGCTGTTGACCGAATCACCTTTATTTATGACTTGAAATATCTTGTCTTGTTGATATGTAGCTACACTGAGAGCACAACTGAGGAAGTACAGCTCAATATTTAGTAACACACACCTAAATCGGCTCTGTTTCAGACACACACAAAAAACCTGCCACTCATAATATGTTCCTACCGAGGGATTCAGTAACAAAAAAATCCTCAGGTCTCACCAATGGAAACGACGCGCCGTGTGATTCATCTCTCCGTGGGTTGTCTGCCCCGGACGAGGCATCTGGCGTGTTGTATCAGCACAGCGAGCGGTGAGGTCCCTCCACGTGCACTGTTGTAAAAGACACAAGACAGATGTGATCCCGTTTGACACACACACACACACGAACACACACACACACACCGCTACATAACAGACATTCCACACATCGGAGAAACACATGAGATCTCCCATAAGGCATGACTCCACTGTTAAAGCATTCCTCGCCTCCCCTCTCCTCACCCCTCCTCACCCTCTCATATCTCTCACACACACAAGCTCACACTCAAACTCTCAAACTCCTGGATAGATACACTTAAAGTTTTGGTTGTAAATATCTTACCTCGGTTGTCAAATGTCTGGCGTATTACAGGCGAAAGGCAGACGAGTGAAGCATGATCCCCCCAACCTACCCTAACATGAAATACCATTAACTTTCTTTGTCCCGCCTTCTCTCTCTCTCTTTTTACTAAACCTTCATCTGTCTCTTTGATATCTCTTCCTGTCTTGTTGTCACCCAGTACTCTTTTGTTTTTTGCTGTACTCTCTCTCTCTTTCTCTCTCTCTCTCTCTCTCTCTCTCTCTCTCTCTGCCTTGACACTGAGAGTATTCACATAGATAGGGCTTCCTGTGAGAGTAGGGGAGGGGGCGTGGTTTAGGAGATTTTCTGACACGATCATCACTTCTGCAATTAAACTCAGGGTCGCTGTCTGCTCGCGGGTCCATGTCTGCCACCAACATGCCATTTCTCTTTCTGTTTCGGCGCTGAGGTTTCTGTGGGCCTAAGGTGGCCCGTGATGAAGAGGAGGCTCACAATCCTATTCATTCAGATGTTCTTATATCTCTCACTTTTGTCATTTTTTGTCATTTTTTTGTTTGAAGTTAGAAAGTAAAAAGGAGGAAGTGGCAAGCATGGGTGGTGGAAAGTGATAGCGCATACACTACTGGTCAAACTTTTCGAAACACTTCCATTTTTCACAATTTCTGATTCATCGGTCCGTAAGACCGTCTTCCAGTCTTCAGCGGTCCACTGGCGGTTCTTCGTGGCATTTCTTGTTTTGTCATCCTAGCCATGACTTCCTTGCTGCCACTCGACCTGTCAGACCTGCAGCTTCTCTTCACAGTTGAAAGTGAGACTTGTTTACCTCAACCAGCGTTGCGCTGTGGTTGAAGCTGTTGTCCTGCGAGACACCTATTACTCAGAAACTGATTCTGTTGTGGCTGCCAGACCTCTTCCTGTGAAGAGTTTCCCCAAGTTTCTAAGTGCCTTTTGATGTTGTAGGAAACTGTAATGTGTTACTTTAACCAACATACAGTAGCATGATGGCAGGAAGAGAGGATGGGTAAATGGGTAAATAAGACACCTGGCAGTTCTTTCCAATAAAAGGAGGCCAGCAAACATCTGCCTGGAGGCTAGAGAGGGTTGGCTTGGAGTTGAGGGTACCAGGAGGCGGGGGGGGGAGTTACAGTTGAACTGCCAACCTCAGAGCGTGGAGGTTACTGGTTTTGAGAGCAGTTGCAACTGCTGCCAACTGTCTTCACCACTCAGTACCGTGAGAGGAAGCACGGTGGAAATGTGCTGAAGCCTCGTCTTTATTTATTTTTTACTGCAATCCTCCAGAACAGAAACACGAGTCACGTCCACGGATAAAGAAAGAGAGCGCACACTTGCTTTTATTCACATCTTGTACACAATTTTGCATTTGATCAGATTTGGGTTTTCATATCCTGTCGTAGCTTGACGATGCAATAGCTTATTCAAAGTTTTTACATTTCCTGGACACGGGAAGGAAGGAAACACAACCAACCCAACCCACAACAGCCAAACAAGATGATATGAGACATTAGCACAAGCAGAGGCAATGAAACACAAACAGATCTGTTTGTTCTGAAGCAGAGCCCCCAGGGAGTATCATCACATTAAGGTCAGACAGCTCTGAGTTCAGTTTGTAATCAGACAGCTGTCGCATGGAGGGAGGCCATCTCCTCCCGAGAACTCACTCTTAGTCTGTTTTCCACTTCAACAGAATACATTTTATAGTTTAGTAACACAGATTTGTCTCGCGCTACTCCCTGCACGAGTAAGTGCTCTCCATGCTCATCAGTCTTTCCTGTCGCAATGTGTGCCGCTGGGTAGAGGAGGTAGCCGGCGAGGAGATGAGCGAGGAGGTGAAGGAGGAGGTGCGTCTGGAGAGGTGCGATCTGAATTCAGCCGTCACAAAGTAGTAGAGCAGAGGGTTGAGACAGCAGCTTAGGCTGGCCAGGCACAGAGACACCGGGTGGAACTGGCGCACGGCCAACCTCGTAGCGCAGTGGGACACGATGTCCTGCGATACCATCAGGTAGAGCAGGAAGTTGAGGTGGTAGGGCGCAAAGCAAACCAAGAAGAGGGCGGAGCAGCTGAGCACCAACTGCAGGGCGCGCCGCTTCTCGCCGTTTGCCTGCTTGTCCAGTGATTTCTCTGGCTGGCTGCCGGAGGAGGAGGCCGAGTGGAGGTGGTGGCGCGCCGAAGGGCTGAGCGGAGCCTGGGAGTTCTGCTGGTCCTGTTTCTGCTTCTGCTTGAGGGAGCGGGCGATGCGGACCGAGCTGTAACTGATGGCCGCCAAAGGAAGGAGGAAACCGAACAGCTCGGCTAGAGCCATCATGGTGACCGTCAGAGGGAGGGGCAACCGGCGTGTGGGCAAGTCCTTAAAACAACCGGCTTTGTGGGGGTCGGGACTGGAGTCCGGCCTGAAATTGGGGTTTGTATACAAGACTGACGCGTAGAGCTTGTTGGTGTTAGCTACGGGGCCTAGGGTCGAAGTGGCATGGAGGGGATAGGTCACGCTGTGGCTTGTGTTGGCACTGACACTGGTACTGACACTGGTACTGGTACTGGTGCTGCTGCTGCTGTTGCTGCTCCTCATCAGGATGAAAGGTGAGCAGGCCAGGCTGACCATCACCCACAACGTAATACTGATCAACAGGTCGTAGCGCCGCCTCCACCGACGGGCAGAGAAAGGCTTGAGCAGAAACACACACCTCTGCACGCTGATGCACACCTGGAAACATCAATCAGACAGAAAAAAGGGTGAGGTGAAGTTCACGGTAACAGGGAGGGAGTCATCGGTTTGGACTCAAATAACCTCCTACTCCCATGATGGTTTTTAGCAAATGTTAGGATTTCTAGGGGTGGAACTGAACTGGCTGAGCTGTCATCGTCTCTCTCTCTGATTGGCCGCTTACCAGGAAGGTTATAGAGGCGTACATGTTGAGGTACTTGAGGTAGAAGCAGAACAAGCACACCGAGCGGCCAAAGGGCCAGGTGTGTGTGAAGTAATAGTAGATCCTGAGAGGCAGAGACAGGACGTGGGCCAGGTCCGCCAACGCCAGGTTTATCATGAAGATCACAGCCTTGGTCTTCTTGCTGTGGGGCGACACACAAGAGGAAGGAAGTTATATATATATATGTGCAGAAAGCGGGTGAAATGGCGTGTGAATGCATGTGTGTGTGTGTGTGTGTGTGTGTACCTAATATGTCTGCAGAGGACCCAGAGTGCGACGGTGTTGAGCAGGAGGCCGGGAATGAAGAGCAGCAGGTAGAAATAGGTGTACAGCTGGTCCATGCTCTGCTCCCAGCCGGTCAGATTGTGGCCACATGGCGAGGAGGCGCCGGAGTCGGCCCACGAACTGGACTTATTCAGAGTCATTCCCCTCGCTCACACAAACACTGGTGGCACGATTCAACAAAACACAGCGTACGCATGCCCTTTCCTCTGGTCGCAGAACAGAAAAACTGAGAGATGACAAAGATCCTTCTCTTCAAAGATATAAAAACTGAGAGATGACAAAGATCCTTCTCTTCAAAGATATAAAAACTGAGAGATGACAAAGATCCTTCTCTTCAAAGATATAAAAACTGAGAGATGACAAAGATCTTTCTCTTCAAAGATATAGTTTACATTGTCAGAGTGGCGTTGGTGTGTTTTTGAATCGTGCCAACTTGTCATACACAGTCATTCAAGTTTTCGCTCAGTCATCTACGACCCAACACCTGCAGCAGAACAACACAAGGAGAGATGACAGGTAATGCAGTGAATACGCCGACAATCAACAGGTACGATTGCAGAAATAAACTTCCAAATAATAAGAAATACACGAGCTGACCTACCACGAAGTCAGAAGTGTTTGGATCGTGCTGCATGTGCAGCGTAGGCGCGGTAGGTATACGAACTGGGCTGTGAAATGGACGGGAGCAAAGCCTACAGAGACCCTCGCTCTGCCTACCTAGCCAAAGAGTACAGCAAGGAAATGTCTGGGAGGAAAGGTCACTCTGTTTATTAACTGAACCATTTCACCCTTCCTTCTGCTATTAAGACATGACCAACACCCTTCCTCTCTCGTCCCCAGAGAAGGAAGAGAGAGCGAGAGAGAGAGCGAGAGAGAGAGCGAGAGAGAGAGAGAGATTTCTGTTGTCCAATCAGACCTGATGTCCTTTGGTGCATGATGTCTAGACATGAATTTTCACCACAGCTTTTGTTGGTCAGCATTCATTTTAACCGTTTTGGTTTTTTCCTCTTTTTTAAAAGTTTTTTTTTAACTTTCTTTTCTATTGGCCGTTGGACTGTCCGCCTACCAACAGGTGACTTTGTTGTACCATTTCCTCCTCTGACTCAGCTTTGGGGTATAATGCTATAACTATTACGCGTAACAGTTCCCATTTCATTACCTCGGCATGGTGGCTTTAACCAAAGAGGAAAATCTTGTTGGCCTGAAACATTTCAATAGTTTTTTGACCCTCTACACGGATATGCATTGCCCCAAAAATGTTTTAAAACTGTAAACTTATGTTGTAAAGGAAATTCCTTTAAGATTAAGATAACAACAATATAACAGCAATTACTGTAACAACATGGCACACTATAATAACATGGTCAAGCTTGTCAGATGGAGAGCGAGAGAGACAGAGACTACCTAACATGACTTTATACCTGGCAGGAAAATGAAACTCAAAATGTGCATTTGTACATTTTGAGGGATTTGGATGTTGCATCGAGCGCTAAGCGAAAGAGACAGGCAGTATTTCTGTTAGATTACCTTGCTTGCTTCGTTTTTCCTCTCCCTAGATGATCAGGACGGGTGGAGGGGAAAGGTCAGACCCGGGAGTGACCGCCAGCGACCACATGTTCAGTTTCACACTCCTCTGTGAGCAGCAGAATGACGAACACACACACACACAGACCGTCCTCTTCGAGCTGCATCAAGCCGCTGTAAACAACACACCCCTTTTACTTCCCATTTGCCTGCGAACGAGATACTGAGCAGTCTACCGGCGCTGCGTGTGCATGCGTGTGCTTACGTCCGTGTGGGTGCACGGCTTTCTGGTGCAAGCTGCACGTTGGGCGATGAGGGGAAGTGGCTGCGATAGCGGTCGCTCTGCCCCTACGTCTGCTGAGGTGTTACTGCCTACCGTTGGTTACATCACTCTGTACCTAGCAACTCAGTCAACACACAGCAGCACAGAAGACATGCAGAGGAAAAAGAGTGTAGTGAGGAAAACAGAAAGACAGCGCATGCAGGTGAACACACATGCAGGCGGATATCGGTTTCTCTCACCTCTGCCGTGGTTCAGTTGCGGGTTGTTCTGGTCAGAGGACGAGGGCACCCTCACGTCTACATATCTACACCGCGTGGTCCGTCTTCTGGTCAACAAGACCAACACCAACAACACTCAATTCTTAAGTGTATTTTATTTTGGAGAAAAGTGGAAATGTTCAACCACTTCCCTTCCAGATGCTAAACTTCCTCTTTTCCTGCTACCTCAGTACTGACTGTTATAATGGGTGTGCGTGCAGCTCTCAGACAATTGCATCCGTGCTTTAGTCCACTTAAACTTGAACAAGACTGGTTCTGTGACTATCGATACAGAGCAGTTGCTGCTCTACGCTGCTGCAGCCACACAGACGACCGCGGGCATAGAGGAAGGTAAGCTTTTCACGTGATTTCCTGAAAGCAGAAGGGATTCTGGCATTGTACGATAAAATGCTCGTGGTTTTAACCGTTCTGTTGGTTTCACACTTTCAAATTCACATGTAGGGCACGCCTGAAAGTACCGTGTCACGACCCTGAGCTATTGACTTCACGCCTGGTTCCCAGGCTATATGAGGCACCCGCACAGTATTTGTGAGCCGTCTGTGCTTCCTGTGCTGCTATAGTTCAGTTTCATATCAACACGTGTGGCTCTGTACACACCCAGACATGTTTTTATTAGACCTATAGACTATAGAGCACCATATTCTGGTAATAGTCAGTGGAGTGTCTATGAAGCTCTTGCACTGTATTCTTCTTGCTTTCCACCACATGGCCACTAGAGGTCAGACCAGGCCAATGCAGGCAAGACATTACACATGATAGGCAGCAAAGCATTTTTCCTTCTGCAGTCAGAAGTCAGAATACATCTTTTAAGGAGGATATTGTCCTCTCTGACACAAATCAAGGATAGGTTATTGAGCAGAGGTTTTCGTGTTTTGGTTCATGGCCACATTTTTAACAGGAACCAGTCGAGAGGCTGACATCGGTTCTCGCACGTCTTTCTACACTCCCACTATCTCGTTTCCTGCCCTACTTTTATCCCCTCCAGTACATTCCTCTTCCTCTCTGTGACCCCTGACAATATCTCCCAGTCCCTCTACTGTCTTTCTGTCTCTGCTTAAAGATGCACATGCTCACATCACTCACCGGGGAGGCCTACTAGGATTACTAGATCTCTCTCTCTCTCTCTCTCTCTCTCTCTCTCTCTCTCTCTCTCTCTCTCTCTTTCTCCATAGGTACACTTCAGTTACATTCCCTAGTAAGGCCATGACTCTGTTACCATCTGTATCTCTGCATGTCTCCATGAAAGGATGAATAAACAACTTGCGCTAACATGTTGTATAACATCCAGGCAGAACTGTGTCCCCTCCTCCAGCTAGACCCTTTAGTCTGCATGCAGAAGCACATGGAGGACCTTGGCAGTGGTCTTTGGCAGCTCAATGGGAAGAATATGGCATTACACTTGCATTGCCGGGGTTAGGGGGTTCTACTCCCACTGGGGCAGACGAGCTAAAAGTAATGCACAGAAACCACCCGATACAAAACAACTTCCTGCTGACTTGCTGACTCACGTAATGACTGTTTTGTGCTATGAGCAGTGTAACAGTTTGCATAAGGCATGGTTTTGTGTGCCTATGCGGCCAGCAGTGTGTGCCCCGTTACTTCAGAGTGTGTGTACGATGGTGTGTGGAAGAGATTTAGAGCAGATCTGTGGACTAAGGCCAGATTAAGACAGAGAGAACTCATTCAGAACCAAACAATGGACCATTGCTCCAGTCATAATAAGCATTCGGCCTGCGACACAGCGCTCAGGTCAAGGTCCTCGCTCGGATCAGAGCTCGCCCTCCGAGAACAAGATCACATTAGGCGCTTGACGAAAAGGAAGAATTGAAGTATGACGACTCTCGGATCGACTGAACCAACAGCAGCAGCGACAGGAGGACTGCAATAATAAAGCCAGGGAAGCGGTTCAGAACAGATATTTAATGGCCTCAAACTTGCGAGACACACTCAACTCGAGGCGCCGCTGTGTTACAATAACAGTAGTGCTGCAACATTCATTTCTAAGAGGATATACGATGAAAACAGTGAAAATTCAGGCTCAGTGTTACAAAAACTCAACAGCGCATTTCGACATCGTGGACGAAAATCTCAATCTTACTCAAAATCCAGTGCATTCTGTGTGTGCACATATGGGTGTGCATTTTGTGTGTGTGTGTGTGTGAGAGAGAGAGAGTCTGTGTGTGTGTGTGTCATGTTATGCCTGAGCGATATTGTATTTGAGTCTTTTAGAGGCTGGTCTGT
>CABFOQ010024702.1:0-11666 GCA_900660455.1 Gephyroberyx darwinii
GCTACAATCTGCAACTTTTCACCTTGAGACAGGAAGTGTATTTTTAGTCCTGTACCCTCCTTCCCCTCAGTTGGTTAGGTTCCCGCCCCAGCACTTGTCAATCATCTTGAAGACCTGTCTATATTGAAGCAGCATCTATTCAGAGGCTGAGGTAACCGTCATCCGTAAAGGTGTTGAAGAAGCAGATGGGGAACGCAGCCAATCTGCAATAAACATATTTTTAAAAAAACAACGCAGATGTTGTCTGCTGCACGTTCAACTTTGCTGTACTCTTTGGTATAAGACAAGTTGATCCCTGAGTCTCTAAAAAACTTAAACTCACGCTCTTAACTTGCTGAATTGGAGCAAACTCAATCAGTCAGGAGGCTGATCAGTTGCCTGGCAACAATACTGGCAACACCTACGCCGTTTAAAGACACATTTAGGGATGTTACGTGTACTGTATTTTAGTTTTCTATATTCATGAGCATTAAAAACCAAACGTTGTATGATATGAGAGAGAAACCTCCAGTGCAGGCCGATGAAAACAACAAACACTGAGCAACAAAACTGATGCTTCCATTTGAATTATGAATCCAGAAAACATAGAAAAAGATCCTTTTGAACGGCGTGACCTGTGTCCCATTCAACACTAATCAAGGGTTAAAGAGTTTGATGTTTCTGTTTGTAGTGAAGCACTGAGCTTCACGTCTTTATTAAACACTTAAAGTACACCACAAAGTCTTTGGTTGCATGGCTGAGTCATCTTACTGTTAATTTGATCATGCTGGGACATCAAACAGAGTGAGTCTCATTCGGAGCGCTCACTCCAGCGGAGGACGGAGTAAAATGTTGAGATAACGGAGCTTAAAGAATACCTCATCGTGGATGAAAGCAAGCTGAATTTGTCTTGGGTATTTTGTGTCCGCACGGCTTTGAAACTGACCTGGCGTCTGTTTTTTTAGACGTGTTTTGTTCAGTAATGTGAGCTGCATGAACGAGGAGCACGTCCAGAGATTAAGTTAAATAAAAGAAAAGGAGATAAAGAGTTTATTTGAATAAACTGCTGCATGCTCTTCAATGATTACCAGCATGAAAGTGAAGAATATTCTGGGTTGCTAATTGAGTCATTTTAAGACATTTTCTTCCAAAGTAGGTGTGTTTAAAGGGTAAAAAAGGATTTTAAAAATATAACTGATGAATTTCAGGTAGCACTTCTTCTTCTTTCTTCTTTCTACATACAAGATAACATTGTATGATGAACCTCTTCAGATGTAAATGGACATAACGAGGATAATAACAACAAAGAAAGAAAGATGAAACTCGAATCATCCCCGTGTGGAAATTGGGCAGCAAATTGTAGCGGCAAATGGTACATGAATAGAGCAGGAAAAAATCGAGTAAAACCATTGAAATCACATATAAACAAGAATATAGCAAAGCGAGGTTTTAAAATCATGCACACGTAGATATATTATCTGGAAGTGCATGAGATGATAACAAGGGAGCGATGAGTGCTTTCACAGTACATGCAGTTTTGCAGATACTAGTTCACAGTTTAAGGTCGACTTCAAAAGTTTATCTTCATAACCTGTCTGTTAATAAATGGTCATAATTGTAAAATAGCCTCTCGTGATTGAACTCAAATGGGATACAGCTTTAACTTGAAAAACGAACTAAACTAAACGTTAATATCCTTAATCATCTCAGAACATGAACATGAATGTGACACACTTAGTGTTCAGACTGGATCGATGCTACCTTTCCTTTCATATCACCGGGAACATTGTGTCCTGAACCACATGAAAAAGGACTTGGAGTACTTCTACTTTCAGTCCTCTACAAGTGTCCAACCCTTTTCAGTATTGTTGCATCTCCCTTAGCATTGGAGAGTGTGCTTACATGAATGAGATGGTGTTTCTCCCCCCCCTGAGTATTCAATCACATATCCAGCCACTTTCATGAGTAAACACAATCCATGAGGACTGAAAATATCATGCAATTACTGAGGTAGTAGGGTCACGGGCAAATGTCGCGCTGAGATGAGGTTTTTCTACGACTCAAAGCCACAAAGAAAGACAGAAACAAGAGAGAGGTAATGCTTTAAAATATATATATAATATATATAACATACTGGTTATATTGCATGTACATGAACACAGAATTACATGTACAATTTTATATATATATGTCGTTCTAGGGATAGATATACCAAAACAAATAAGCACAGATACAAACAAACATCTTATATAGCCGTAGAATAATCCATAATATATCCAGAGCTCATAGTTTATATACATTTTCAAAGTACTGCTCCATACAAGACATTATGAACTACGGATTTTATTATGAATTTATTATGAAGTCTGATTTTGTTCAAACAACATTGGAAATGTTTTAAAAGCACAACGGGACATTTATTACTGGAGAGCTGGACGGGGTGTGAAGCCCTTTTGAAACCTGTTTCAATTATTGTGTATTTCAGGAAGACACCATTAGATTACAAATGGGAATGGTTAAAAGTTTTTTTTTTTTTAAATCCATTTTGAATTCTTTTTACATCTTTGCCATTATATTATGATTCTAAAAAAGTCATTACACATAAAATACATCTTTGACATGCTCGTGTTTGCAAAACAGACGTATACACAGAGGGACACTGGACAACTAACACACAAGGATGAGTGAGGAAGCGTGTGTGTTTCATGTGTGTTTCATGTGTGTGTCTCGTGTGTGTTTCGTGTGTGTTTCGTGTGTGTCTCATGTGTGTGTTTCATGTGTGTGTTTAATTGTAACAGTAATTGTTTTTCTGATGATCTGCACATCCTCTGTGTAAGCCCATGTAGACCCATGGCATTGCAAAGATGCAATTAGTGTAGTGCATCTGAGTGACGGCTCCACGGGGCCTGAGCCTGTCAAATGACACTGTAATAGGATTCAACATTTAAAAAATTTCCAAGTGTGACAGTTTTTCGTGATTTCTTTCAAATAAGCTCTGGCATTTCAGCCGTGCGTATCTGCTGGATTACGGGGGGGATATTTCTGGTTGTTTATCATTTTTCAACCCATGTTCTTTTCCAGTATTCCTTTGAATGCGACTATCTTGGGCCGTACTGTAGATCTTAGGAATCTCAGCGTCCACGGTGTATAGATGCTGAGACTGAATCAGGGTCCGGTTAGTCACATTATCAGTAGCAACAGCAGTTAGCGACCCCGCGGTGAAATGCCTTTACCACTAGAAACAGCAAAACCGACAGTACAGCCAGGACACTGCCCACTTGAACAGACGGGTCGTGTGTTCAAGTGGGCAGGGTCCTGGCTGTACTTTGCACTCACAGGTACATTGTTCATTTCAAAACCTCAGGAATTGATTGCAATGCTGCAAAGGCAGTGATTGCACTGCTCCAAAATCCAACTCCAAATCCAAGGGAACGCTAATAGGAATGCAACTGGGCCGTAAATGGATTGTTAATAGTGACAGACCGCTCTGCTGACCAACTGCTTTTTCGTTTCCACTTCATTTAAAACTTTTCCAAGCTCGGCTTTGCCAGTTTGCTGTTTGTCTTCATTAAAAGCCCATTCCTGTTGAAAAAAAACAAACATCTCCATGGAATAACGAGCTTTAACGCCCCTGCATGTTCCCTTAAAGACTCATTTGTGCTGACCTCAAAGTGCACAAGCTTCATGATTATAACATAATTGAGGACAACAATCAGCAAGACATTGGCTTTCAACCTCTCACAACCTCTCAGATCGGCCGGGAAGAGGAAAATTGAACACAGAGTCATTAAAGATATTTCATTTTGTCAGCGTTGTGTGCTGTTATTTCTTTTGGCACATTTTTTCCCAGTAACTACCCTAAAAAATCTTGTGTAGCTAACATTCATCTCAGTTTAGATGGTCAACCTTGAAGAAATCTATAGCATATGTGTGATGTAAAGCTCAGGGAAAAAGTGGCACCATAAGGTAGGTGAGGGGGTCAGGTTTCAGGTGTGACATACCATAGCTAGCTATTCCTCCCTCCTCCCTCCGGCTGAGTAAAAAGGTCAGCCGCCCCGAGACTCATGGGTCAGCGTGCATTTATTTCCTCATCAAAAATGCATGGCCTTCCATTTGAACCCCCCGGTGGTGGAACCACATAGTGGGACATACATGTTCATACATTAACCATGTACCCGGCTGTAGACGTACTTTAGAAAACCTGTGTTTTAAATGTGCCTAATGATACCTGCCAAGCGTTACCTTGGTGGGTTGTTATATGCTATGTATGTATGTATTATGAATGTAGACACAAGCATTGGCATATTGTATGTTGGGATGAAGTTTCATAGAGAGAGGTGCTATGTCATGCCATTGATGGTTGTGGTGCTGATGTGGTCACTAGCTTGCAGTGCATTAGTGATGGTGGAGGTGGCTGAAGGTGCCCAAGTGCCTTTCTCACTCCACTGGGCCACCAGCAAGTCTGTATCATGTCTATGTTATTTGCGATGGAATAAGATGAAAAATGTGATATAAATTCATTTAAAAAAAAAAATGTAGCATAACAAAGTTTGAAAAAAGTAAAGGAGGTTGTGAAAGTAAATTCACGCAGAATGCTAGAATTCATCATTTATCATTTATTAGTATTATTTTGTGACTGTTGTATTGATACTGTGTTGTAACCTGTGACAGACATGTAACATGTGTGCAGCAAACATCTACCTAAGTAAAGAATAACCAGCTAGTGAGGCCTTTTAAGGAAGTAAGAAATGTGGCCTTGACCAGTCCACTGCTGTATGAAGATATCTATAGGAGGACCCATATGGTCTTAGCATGGAGAACCAATCATGAGAGACTTCTTTCTTTTCTGTGAAACTATAAAGGTTGTAGTGAGTTAACTTTCAGAGAGAGAGAGAGAGAGAGAGAGAGAGCATAGGGAGATTTTGACATTCTGTAGGGTCAGTAACAAGGTCTCTCTCTCTCCAATATACTGTATACTATATATTTGTATGTTTCAACCCGCCAGTGTTTTGTGTATTATTTCAAGAGCTTCCAGGAAAATTTCCACGACAGTTAATGTTGATTACTGTGCAAAAAACACTCATTTAGATGGCCTCATACTTTGAAATGTCAAAGCCTGCAGGTTGGATGGATTTGTAGTACTCACATCTGAGTTCAGTGGCCTCTGACATTGTTACTCTGGACCAGGAGGGAAACCCTGGTGTGATGGAGACAACCAGCATGACACAAACAGACGCAGACAGATTAACTAACTGACTGTAATGATCGTATTGTGCTCGCTCTCACGCTAAACACGAACACTCAGTGCCGAAGTGAGACTACAGCATCACCAGTGCCAGATACCGTACACTATTAGCTCTTGCATTTTCATTGTTTCACAGATTCTCAGCCCTCCTGCCTTCATTAGTTGCGGTAATTGTGCGTTGTGCTGGATGTTTCGGAAAAAAGGAGGACCGGGCTGAGGAACGTGTTGAGCATTGAGTAACATTTCACGGCCCATTTGCTGTGGTCTGCAGAAGCTCCTTTACTGTACGGTACCGTACAGTGGGAGGAGGATGCGATGAGCCGACGGTGGGCACGCATCGGTGCGTGAAGGGGGCCCCAATCCCTTTCTCTCTCGCTCACTCTCTCTTTTTCCCATTTTTTCCTCTTTCAATCTCTCTCTCTCTGTAAGCCGGCTTTGTGAGTTGTGCCATGTGTTTATATGTGTGTGTGTGTGTCGTATGAGAGACCTGTAATCAACAGCCACTGCACATAAAGGGACCTCCAGTCATTAAGGAATTAGCGGGAGGCTAACGGCTTGTTTAGAGAATCAATTAGTTTTAAATGTGGACATGTGGGCACACACTCGCACACACACATAGCTCTACGAGGGAATGTCAGTGCTGCACATTTTGGAGTTAACTGACCCGCGATGACTTTAAGGCTCGTACGACACTGGACAGGTTATTTAGCCGGCTCCCAGGGCGATGGCTTTAAAGGGGCGCTACGTCTTTGTAAGACCGTAGTGGATGTTTTGCCAGGATTTAACGATGGCCCGGTACCCATATTTTTTTATCGTGCCTGCAAGTATGTTTAATTACCACACACACACAGGCACACACACACAGGTACAGTACACGCCATTCACACACACACACACACACAGCTGGGAAGTCTTCCTCTGGGGACGACCTGTGTTTTTTACGAGTCTGATGGTGTTTGGCTTAACACCCCCTCAGACACGTCCGTGTGTTTTGCTCTGCTGAAAACCTGTCTGGTGGGCTCCGTGTCATCGATGCCCACCCGGCAACATCTGCGCCGACTACCCCCGCATGCTAGAACAACATACATTTTAAAGGCAACTCGCACCCACGCAATGACACGTCACACATATACACACAAACATACACAAAGAGGACAAGAGGTCTTTTGTTTTGTGAAGGGTTTTTACCGTTCATTTGTAGGATTATACTTTCACACATTCAGGCGGCCATGACATGTATGCAAGCACAAGCACAATGCTGTAATCCTTCACATATTGTGTTTTCACAAACTCTCTCTATATATTGCATATACAGCTCTGGAAAAAATGAAGAGACCACTCCAAATTATCACTCTCTCTGGTTTCACTATTTCTAGGTATGTGTTTGAGTAAAATGAACATTTTTGTTTTATTCTATAAACTACTGACATGAGTTGTGCCTGTGTTGGAATTCAACAGACATGTAGAGGTACTGATTTAAGAAAAAATTGGAGTGGTCTCTTAGTTTTTTTCCAGAGCTGTATATCAATATGTTTATATATATTTATTTATTTATTTTTCTTTTTTATAGCTAAATAACAAAGTGTTTGTCATCTTCTTTGTAATCACATTTGTCTCTTAAATGATTTTTAGACATTAAAACCAAAGATTTATTGAGTAATTTAGGATACATTTGGATTAAAACAATTGTCATGACATGAGAATAGTGAAGAATAATAGTGAGTAATGGTATTGGCATGCTGAAACATTATTTCCAGGGCTCATTACGTTAACATACTGCGCCATAACATTCAATTATTTCCAATTATCATGTTGAAAAATGATTACACATGGTGATTACGTTTGTAAACTGAAAGATCCCTTCCTTCCCCAGTAGGAGATATGATGAAAAAACAAAGACGAGACAATAATGGCTCGTGGAAAGGGTGGTAAAATGTGAAAAAAACATAAACGCCTTTACTTCTGAGCTCTGTGGAAACTGAGATTTATTTTCCATGACAGTAAGTACTTTGTACAATCACACGGCACTCTGGGACATGGGTTTGTTGAAACTGCTTCAATAGCGTAAACACTGAACCTTTACATCAAATATGTATCACAGCCCGCATCAAATATAGATGACATCCTGAACTAAATGATGGTAATGTATCGCTACACTTCTTCCAAGAGGAACAAGGAGGATTAGATAACGTTAGATAAATAAAACAGTAATTAAACAGTTTTTTCCAGTAACTCGTCTTGGTTCAGTCTCTCTAGCAATTTATAAAGTTATCTACAGGCAATAAAACAATAATAAATCACATTAATTCTAAGAAATAAGGGTACAACAATAATAAATAATGAATAAATAATAAAATAATACTTACAAAAGCCTTTTTAACTTTTTGCTATGATATCTTAACCACAGAGGGAGTTAAAAAAATAAAATAAAAAAAATAAAAAACAGCTTCCCACTTAGTGTGATACAACACAGAATAATTCCCCACCTAATTCACAGGTTTACAGACACAAAACTGTCTAACTGAATGTCTTTAAAACCCAAGTAAAGCATTAGTTTGAGTCTGTTGCCCCTCTTCCTCCTCCTCCTCCTCCTCCTCTCTTTAGTATGCTTTGTGCCACACTGAGGTGACGTGAGACGATCAGTGTTTGGATGAGATGGCAGTAGTCTGAGCCGCAACACTCCTAAAGCGGCATCAGCATCCGATACCTGTGGCGCTGTAACCGGCCTCCTTAGCTGCTCATAAAACCACGAGTGCAAAAGAAACACAACTTCTGATCGGCTGCTGGAATACTAGAAATGAATTTAAGGATTACGGGGACCTTTTTACGAGTCTTTACTTTTTTTTTTACGAGTCACCGGCGACTCGTAGAACAAAAAGAGCTGCTGTGAGTAAGCAACGTAAAGAGGAAATATCCACAGATGGAGGAGGGAAATGTTAGTTTTTACAATCTCTGATTACCAATTAATGGGGCTGTTGGTACACAGAGGGGCGGGGCTAAGCAGCAAAACATGCCGGTTAGGTACGCAGCCATCCCCCGCCTCGTACATTCCCATCCAAACCACGTATCTGTGGATCACCGGGGAACCAAACGGAACAACGTTTTGTACTTTTGTTAGCCTGCCCAGGTGTGCTCCATTTCCACGTTTGTCTGTCTCCAGCTCAGTCGTAGGAATTAGAGATAGCATTGCTAATAAGCTAGCTGTGCCGCGCAAGACCTTGGACGACCCGAGTATATAAATAATACCTTTTTGCTCGGAGAATTTTGGGCAAATTAAGCTGCTTCAAAAAGACGAGCCCCGGCATCTGATGTTCACGCACAAATTGTGTTAGAGCCAGTGCAGCTCTGAGAAGATGCACGAACAAATATAGAATATATGGAATATATGTCAAATTGGTTATGAAACACTCATCTCTCCCTCTTTTTTCTCTGTCTTTTTCTGTCTCTCTCTCTCTCTCTCTCACACACACACACACACACACTCACTCACTCACATCCAGCACAAGGCCAGATTTATGCCCTGACAATTCGATAGAATCCGCTGAAACGGTGAGGAGTTAATACCGGTTAATTCATTTGTTGGACCTGGGCAGGGAGCTGTGAGCGGAGCTGAGGTGGACTGGGGTGTGTGATGGGAGATGAGGAGGTGGCGGCGGCGGTGGTGTGGTGACGCTGGTGAGGGGTTTGAACTGAGAGGGGAATGAGGGGAGTAATCCACTGAGTGCCTATAATGTAATGAGTGAGCCTTGCTTAATGGAGTCCATTTGAAGGAGATGTGGAGGGAGGGAAGGAGGTGGGCTGTACTGGTGGGTATGGTGGTAGTTAGAAGGGGTTTTCTAGGGGTTGCTGGGTTTGGGGACCAAACGGGGTGAAAGATAAGTCTCACCGGAAATTATTTCCCGTAATTGTTTGTGTGGCGACGTTGTTTTGCGACCTTCAGTTTCCTAGTAGGCCCGTATTCATGCTGCAAGGGCTCTACACATTCCTGCTATCAGAAACTATTACACGACGCTCTGGCAACAACTCTGTGGAAGTGCAGTGGCTTTCTTTAATTGTAAAGCTGCATTGTTTGGTACTGAGTTACAGAAGGGCCCAAGGCTGCAAATAATAGTTTTCATATAAAGATTACTGTTGTGCATAGGTCTGCTCTTGGACTGGCCTCCCGTGGTCCGTGAATCAGACTGCCATCGTCAGAGAAGCTGTCTTAGCCCAGTTTCCATTGGACTTGCTCACACACACACACACACACACACACACACACACTGTTCTCCAGAGATGGGAGAGTTTTCAGGTATTTGTACTTTACTTGAGTATTTATTTTTCGGACAACTTTTTACTTTTCCCCCTTATATTTTAACACAAATATCGGTACTTTCTACTCCTTACATTTTCAAAACCGGCTCGTTACTTTAGTTTTGATGCATTTGAGGGGAATTATCGATTATTTTATTTTTTTTTTTAGTAGCGACATGGGTGAAAGTGAACCAGCCAACATGGCCGACGGAGCAGATTCAGAAACAGCCGGTAGAAACAGCTACTATTATTTTTTACTTTTGTACTCTGAGTACATTTCAGAGCCTGTACTTTTTGACTTTTACTTAAGTAAAGAAGATGAATCAGTACTTCTGCTTAGCAGAGTCTGTATCTGTACTTCTACTTGAGTAAAGAATGTGTGTACTTTTGCCACCTCTGCTGTTCTCCCCCTTGTCAGCCAGCATACATCTGCACCTGTTTTGTCTTCACACAATAATCAACACTGTGTTGTTTTTATCTCATACTCGTGGCCTTTTTTGTCTTAAATCCTCTCCTGTTACCTTAAGTATGATTTATTATTATCATTTGCTTTTACATATGCCTCCTTTTATTTATTGCCTAATGCTTTCTCTTTGTTGCCCTGTCTTTTCCTTGTAGCCTGTTTCAGATTTGATCTTGTATCACCATTATTGTCCCTCAGTGTTGAATCTATTTTCCTGTTTGAACCTGTTTACCCTCCCCTTCCTCTTCAAGAAGTGAATTTCCTCAGAATTTGTGCGTATTTCCAGCCTGCCTGGTTGCAATATGGGGCTAAATAAAGGTTAAAAACAAAACGCTAAGAGAGCGTACTGTAGTATGGATGAAGTCGCAGTGTGACGCCTGCTCTGCTCCCATCAGCTCCTCAGAGGCGAGGCTTGTATTATTTATCTCTTCTGTTTTGGTGTCATATTTGTAGCCGCCGTTGCAGTTGTTGTTGTTGTTGCCGTTGAGTGTTCCTTGTCGCGGATGCCTGTGTAAAGATCTGATCATCTGTCGCTCTGCCAGGCAGCCCTGTTTAATTCAGGGCAACTGCCATCTTTCTCTCCGCCGTTTGCCTGGTCTTTTAAAAAAAAAAAATCCCATAATTGGTCTTTGTTAAGGCGGAGGCGCCCGTGAATGGAGAGGGAGAGTTCGCGAGAGTCTCATCTTGTATGTCTGGCACAGTGTTCAGGTTGGGGAGTTGAGCGGGAGACCTGACACACAACCAGATGTGAGGAGTATGCTCCTGGCTGTGACACAAGCGACATGGCGCTGGAGAGAGAGCACAGGCCGATTTGCTCCAGCTCTTGTAACCGAGGGGTTGAGAACAGCATCGGTGCAGAGTGTGGCTTTGTCATCTGCGGTGTGGTGTCGTTCACACATGCACGCCCGTTTGAACTTGCACATGTGCATCTACTTATTCTTTTGACAGTCTCAGTGAGCATTACGTGTCGCGGGCAGGATGAGTACTCCCACTCCTGCAACACATCCTTCTCATGTCAGGAAAAAAAAAAAAAAAAAAGCACAGTTGTCGCAGATGCTTCACAGCGCACGTTTTGGAGTATCTTCACAGCAAATGGGTCTTTTAGTAGTTAGCGGCTCAGGTGGTCACCATGTGAGGATGATTGCGGAGGGCCAACAGTGAGCTGCCACAACTATCTCTGCTCTGGAGTCACACAGGGAGTCGCGATGAAATGTTGTGTAACAAATGAACAACGGTTTGAAAAAAAACGATCTAATATTAACAGTTGATAATTAATGAAGCAGCTGTAGCCGTTTTAGCTACGTTAGCTATGTTAGCTAATTGATGACGGCGCAGAGTTGACACCTGTATGCCTAATCGTTTTTTTTCTCTTCTCCTTTTGCCCCCGCTATCTCCTTCCTTTATTTCTTTTATCTCTTTTTCCCTCTTTCTGCCTCTCTCTCCATCTCTCTCTTTCTTTTTTCTCTTCATCTATTGCTCTCTATCTGCCTCAACAGGTCCCCCACCAGATGGGTGCACTGACATTCTACCGCTATGAGCAGCCCATCGTAGACTACTGCCAGGCCCATCAACCTCTGCGGCTCAACATGGGCTACGAGGGACCCCCACAGGGCCTGGAGGGGCTGGAGGACCTGGGGCCACGCGATAGAGGCACTATACAGACGGTGGCGCTGTCCGCCATGCCCT
>CABFOQ010024702.1:19843-30644 GCA_900660455.1 Gephyroberyx darwinii
ATGTAAAGTTGAGTTGGCTCTGAGACCAAGAATTTCATTACTGGTAACAATGTTTGCATTGTTATCAAGTGTATGACAATAAACTTGAACTTGAACTTGAGAATACTATAGAATACTATAGAATATTCCTTTGGAAATAAGAAAGAATTCATTTTCCTGTGTTCATGTTCAAATTCTAAAAACTTCAGTTTTCACAAAGGGGCAATTGTTATACTCACGGTTGTAATTATGTTTGGAGGTGAAATGTTTGGATGGATTTTCCTGAGATGTTCCAGCTCTAACTGTACAATACAGAGATGTCACAGCCACACAGCCACCGGGGGCACCAATATCAGCCCTGCCCTCCTAACCACTGCTCATTGCTCTCACCTGTGTCTTAGGATATTTAACTGTTTGTGTTCTCCTCAGCAGACGCTGGATCTTGAGCAACCATTGCCTAGAGTAGACGTCGCCCTTCACCAAGCTGTGGTCCAGCAGCCTCTTTCTGGTGTTTGTTATTTAAGTCTCTATGGGACAAGCGTTTAGTATAGCAGCTCTGTTGGCTTTTTTTTTTTTGTTTACCTGAGATTAAACGCCCATTCTTTGGGTTTCATCCAGTCCTGCATGCTCTCATCTCTTTCTGCACTTGAGTCCTCACTCCCCGGTGTTACAAGAGAAACACACAGAGAAGACGGCGGCAGCTTAGCTGTGTCCTAGATGCCAGGAGGAAAGCTTCAAGGATGGATTTTCCACCAACAACAACAACCCCACTGTTAGAGGATATGGCAGAGAGAGAGACAGAGGCACCTACTGCAACACAGCGTAGCAGAGCCTGACTGCGGGGGCCTCCTACATGAACAGATTTGTAGATGCACACTCAAGGTCACCGAGGTTTCCTGGAGGAGAGCCTTACCCACACAGAGTTTTTCCACCAGGAAGACGCAACGACTGAGTGATAGAGAGGGTAAACAGGGAAGCCAGCCCCCTGAAGGGAGGGAAAGAAGCTCACACTTAACCAACAGCCTTCACTCTATACCCCAGTGCCACATGCCGAGAAGGAAGGCAGGTGGGAAAGCAGCAGAAGAAGGAAGGAAGGAAGAAACAGTCGACGCTGGTGTGGCATTGTACACGCTGAAAGAAAGGGATGAGAAGGTACACAAGCAAGAGTTCATGAGCAGGACAGCCTGGTCTCACGAAATTTTGTGAAATCAGCTCAATGTCTTAAAATCCAAATCCGTGCTCCATGCATGGAAAGAGACAAATATGTTTCCCTACTATGAAAGGATTAAAGGTGGAGGCAGAGCTAGAAACAGGAAATGGGCAGTTTGACACTGAAATAGTGCAGTGTCAAAGGGCATGGAAGATGGTTGAATACATTTTCCCTCAACTCTCAACAGCTTAAACTGTTAGCTAACCTTTTCGTGGGACAAACGTGCAAATGTGTGGCAATTCATGCTATTGCCACATAATCTTTTCATGGTGGAGTAACGTAACGAGTTCATGTTCACTTCACAGAAGTTTGTGAGACTGTGCTAGAGCTGAGAATGAAGACATTTGAGGAGAAGTGTATAGAAAACCTTTTGTATGTCATGTCTAAGACTGAATCTGTGAGGGCTGCGTCTCGGTGAAAAGGCTAAGACATTAAAGGGGAGAAAAGCGCTGCACGGTTATGCATTGTGTTATATTCAGTACATTATGTCGTAAGTCTATCATCTTTTGTCACTGAGGAATGAGGGCAAGGCAAATTGCAGCATTTATTAACCACGCAGGAAGGTGCTGGAATTTATCACTCACTATAACGCCATTGTATAAACTATCCAATCAGGTAAAAGAATGCAACTAGGAGAGGACATGGGTCTGTTAGTGTTTCATATACCCCATTTGCAATGATTTATAAAGTTTAGAAGTACAAAGTTTAGTCTTGAATTGTACACTTTATTTGCAGTTACTCTCCATGTGACTCATATATTGGAGTAAATCATTATGAGAGTTTTACTTGTGTTTGTTTGCTGTGTGAGTCTGGAAAATGTTTATTTTTAAAGGTCATGATGAAAGTGACAAAAGGCCAATTGTTTTGATCTACTGTATATGGGTGTGAGAGTCTGTTGTTACGGAGCAAGGGAGGAAGAGAGGAAGAGAGGAAGACGAGGAGGGAGTGAGAGGAAAAAGGCCAAGAGCAGTAAGTCATTTAAATTGGCTGGACGCCCAGAAGGAGCATAGGCCCTTTTGTGTGTGTGTGCAAATGATAATTGTGTTATTTGTGTGTGAGTGTCCTTTTGTTTTCGGTAAGGCACTTTTTAATCAATCGGTTTGTTAAAAATCATTTAGAAATAAATTTGGCTTATCTTGACTGGACTTGGATTACCGATAATAAAACAATAAAGGTTAAATAGAGACGAGCGTAGCGGGCGTAATCCAAACTTGATGAACTTGAACTTCATGGGTGTCGATAAATGCGGGACCGCGGTATCGTGGAAAATTCTCTCAGGTCCCAAGATAGGGAGGATTCAGAGTCGAGTTGAGTCTGCACAAGGAGGTTTAATGTGAAAACTGTGTGTATTTGTACTCAGATTTCAGACTTATCCGTGGTATTAAGTGCCTCTTGGGCATCTGCGTGTGTGGGCTGGGGTTTATGTCCAGAGATATACCTGATTCAGTAGTCCAATTTAAGTCTTGCCAAATTAACAATAATTTGAAGAAAAGCTCAATAGTTTCCTGCAAAGCCTCAATTTGACAGTGGAGTTTTGTGTGAAGATGGCAGTATGGTCAAATTCACATTAGGTGAAAGCCTAGTCCTCCCACTTCATTGTATTAAAGTGAAGTAACTGAAGCAGGCCAATGTATTGTATAAGCCTACACACACACACCATTTATCAAAATCCTCCATAGCTTAAATTTGATGGTGACTTTTCCTTGGTAGGCTAGTGGCAATGTAGAAAAAACATCTAAACCATATTCTGACAAAGATAATCCTGTATTTAGCTGGAACAGACAACGATTTTCCTTTGATTAGTTGGCATTAAGCAAAATATCAGTTATGGTCAATTTTAACTTTTTTGAAGCCCACATTTTATTCATGCACTGGCAAATTTCCTACAACCATCCAGTTGGAGTCAAAACAAGAATCAGAATCACTTGATTCATTTTTTTCATGCTTCAAAATCTAAAAAAAAATGTCTATTTGACATTGGTGGAGGAGCACGTAATGACAGAAGTACAAAAACATTCTAGTCTCAAAGATTTAAAGGCAACTGCTTCTTTAAAGGTGACAGCCAAGATGCATCAAAAACCCATTCCCCAAAAATTTTCCAATAACACAAGATACTGCAACCTGAGCTCTGTGCAGCCCAAGTCTCAATATAAATTATTTACAAATGTCTTGTCATATCTGAAGTACTCATACACTCGTCTTAAATCAAATAACTCTGAATCAGAATATAACTGTGAGGACTGTGGTGGGTTCAAGTGGAAAATAGTCGACCATTATCTAGGTTTTCTCAAAATATACCTCTAGGCAGGGCAACGAATTGCGCTTTGAAGCTGCAGAAAAACAATACGGTTTCATATTAAATCCACAGATCTCTCAGGTCATATCCTAACTGGACTTAAACTCTTTTGTGTTTTCTTGTCAACGTTGCTTTTGCGGAAAAGCCAAATAAGGTCCGAGCTCAAAGGGAGCAATCGCATCCATTGAAATGATTGATGAAATTCAGAAGCATAACATTGAGATCCAGTAAAATACATCTATTGTACTCAGAAAGGATTGATTACCCTGTATTCTTTAAATAAATATGAACACTGTTAGTTTTCTCAAAGGGGCAAAAAGATGCACTTTTTGGGTAAAAGCCAAGTAAGTAGTCTTGAAGAGCAATCGAGTTGCATCGGCTCCTTCGGCCTAGCGTTGTAATGAACACACAGCGTGCTCAAATGTTCTCAGACTCATTTTCCTATTTACATGTAGTCGAGTCTGCTGCGTGCGGTCCCGAGGGTCAATCTAATTTACTTGGAGCATTTTCATTTCCATCCTCACTTGTTTTGTTTTTTTTGTGTTACGAGAAGATAGGCTTATAAAATGGCATTTAGGCAGGGTAATGACAGACGCCCTGCTCTCAGCCACCAGCCGCAGAGCACAGTGCAGCGCCGTAACAGGCCGCTAATTTATCAGCATAATAGGACAAATTTATCAAGGCACATTGGTCTTTGCAGGGCAGGGACTGTGCTGGCAGGGGTGTAATGGCCGGATGGGAGGAAATCGTCATGGCTATGAGAGGACCATGTGGAGGCGGTGTAACCTCTGACCTTCCGTCTCTTACAGAGCTCAGAGGGAATTCTGCCGTACTCGCTCATATTGTAAGATCTCACTTTGAACTGGATAGGGAAGCTTTGTACTTGGATTTTATTTGGCTTATTAAGTGGCACATTTAGATGTCTCATTCATATATGCTTCATCTTTCCTTTGAGGGAGGATTGAAAGTGTGTCACTAAGATATACTGTACTTGGGCTCTGTTTTTTCTTCCCATAGTATTTAGACCTTTGCAGTGGCGGAAATAGATATGATTTCATTGATGTGTAAATTCTCCTTCCTCAGCACATATTGTGGAGAAACTGTTTTAATAGACCTGCAGTTAAAAAGGAAATAGAAAAGTGTTTAAGCTCAAGCAGCTGAGTACATCTGATCTTTCCTTTTACACCCCAGACAGCAGCCTCTCCCTCATTTGTGGTCATCTACAAGGGCACAAAAGAATTCAAATCCTCTATCGTCCTAAATCTGTCTATGCCAACAAAAAAAAAAAAGAAGTGCTCTTCTCTTTCTAGCCATCAAAAAATGTAGCTCTCTAAAAATGTATGAGCTCAATACAGTGTAGGAAATAGATCTTAACATCATTTGAAAAACAGAAAGAAAGAAACTTAGTCTTTGAAAGTTTGTGGCGTGTTATTTTTGGTAAAGCTTTTGTTTGCATCAAGGCTGCTTACTTCTGAAGAACTGAGTCCCGCCTCTGGAGAGACACGAGCAGAATCCGGCTCTCATCACTTCACCATTTAAGTGGTTGCAGCACTCAAACCGAACACCGTTGTCACACTAAGAGGGGCTCTCTTTTGGACAACCTCTAAATGTATGTCACATCTAAAATGGAAGTCAACACAAATGATATCTCAATACGTCGCACTCCCAAGAGAGAGAGACCACGTCCATTAACAGCGTTGGTTTTGGTTGTTGTAGATTGCGCAGATTACAAATGTACCAGATTTTCCAATTACTGTAACTGCACCGCACACAGAGCTAGTAGAGGAACAGAGACTACATTTCAGTCTCTGTAGATGGAGTTTCTGAGCCATTCATGTATCGCTACATTTACTGAGGCAATAACTCTGCTCGATGAGCAACACTTGAACCCAACAGCGCAATAGATCCAAATCCATAATACCCTCTCCTGGACGCCACAACTGCAATATAAAAGATCCCTATATATGGAACGCTCTGTTGGTGGCGTAGCCTACTGTTCTATAATACTGCTGATTTTTTATTGTAATCCAGTCCCTGCTGTCTCTCATGTATTAGTCTGTTTGAAGTGTCTAGCATTGTAAGCCCCTAAGATATCCACACAGTTGACTCATTAATAACACTATTATGAGATTACTTCAATATGCTGCACACATTTCAAACTCTTACTCTGTACCGTCAAGGAATAAAATATAAACAAAATCAACAGAATAACCGTACAATTAAACAAGTCATGGCAAATGAATGGCCAGATTAATGGACCTATCTCTGACCTTGCAAAGACCTTCAGTGACTCGCGTCTGCATCTGCTAAATGACTGTAATGTAATGTAATGACTGTATACTAGCTATACTATTAACACCCACTGTTAGCAAATGGAGATGTTTTGAATTATTATAACCTTGAGCACAATCATGGTGCGCAACAATAAACCTGTCAAAAACAATTCAGAAAACATAATTTGATTACCCGTGGAGCCAGCTACTTCCTTTCTAAGACTTTTCCTCTTTCTGTGAGAATCCTGTTAAGACTGACATTTTAGTAGTAGCAGGTACCCTCCTCGTCTAACCGCATCATTTAACATGGTCCAACTAAGCAGAGACATGATGCATTAAGTTCTGGCCCTGCAGTGGTGGCAGAAAAAAATTACATGAAATATTTGACAGGGTGAAAATTAGTCTGGTCTAAAATACATAGCTGCACTTGAAGAAGTAACCCCAAAGCCGGAAGGTTGTCCTGGACACTGCGGCAAAGACAGAACGAGCGAGGCACAGGGAGGGGAGAAAGAGGAAGGTTAGAGATAGAATAAGGGAGACTGGGGAGATAGTCGGGCAAACAGACAGACAGGCAAGCAAACAAACAGGACAGCAGATTGACCAAGGATGAAGGGACAGACGGAAGCAATTGAGCGAAAGAGTGACTCAGCCAAATTTCATAATCTTGTCACGGCACAAAGGAAAAGAGAAAGTCTTATTTTCAAAGTGGGTAACCTACGGTGAGTACCTCGTTGCGATGTTGGTAGAACTATCTCCCTTGTGAGAAATTAGAAAAGAGGAAAAATGAAGTGTTGGGAAAGAAAGAGAGGATATATTCTAAGCACAAGATACCTGTCTACACTTAATTACAGGATCAGTGTCTTAATTACTCTCTGTAATCAGTCAACAGAATTGCTGTTCCCTTTCGTTCATTACCTGAAGCGTTAGTGTCACAATAAACTTTTCACAGCAGGTTGTTCTATGGATGCACCAAATGAAAGCTAAGTCAATTTCCCTCACTTGGGTAAACATCGGCTAACTTTAAACAGCCACGTGAGAGGAGAAGATGGGCGAGAAGAACTGGCTGGCAAATTGCTGTGAGTTAAGACTGACACAATGAATTTGCAGTCGCCGGGCTAGATAAGTTCTGTCTGTTTTCCGTGGGTGGGGTGACATCTGTGTTTCTCCCCTCAGAAGGGGGCCCCAGGGTGAAGGAAACCCACTTGCAAAGCCTGAGAAGACCTCAGTGATGTGCGACCCTTCTGGTTTGCAAGATTGGAGTACAAGTGGGATTTCTATAAAGGACATTTTCCTCACACATCTGCCGCCGTCAGATCCACCTTTAGGTTCTGTCTCGTTACATCCGTCTCTGTACACGGGCCGCGAGTGATAATTAGGGTCACAGCATCGCTTCTTCTCGGATTCATGAGGCTGTTGTGAGATGTAGAAGCACTTTGGAGAGGTGATCCTCCTCAAACTTCATCAGACCCGGCAGAGAGAGAGAGAGAGAGAGAGAGCACTCTGCTGGGATATATCATTTCTTGTAATTACTGTATTCTTGTTGCCAAGGCAACCAAACCAAAATGCTTTCAAATTGGAACATTCTTCATCCCCCTACATCCTTGACGCTTTCTTTTTTTTTTTTGTCAGACTGCGTTGGAATGGCAAAGCCACATCAATTGTACCCATTAGAAACGTGCTTTTGAATAAGCCCTCGATTGGAAACTCTCACGTCACGTTGAGGGAGCAGCAATGCAGGCATGGCCGCAAACCTCTCTGATTCCTTTTTGGGGAAAATGTAACACTCCTGACGATATTGCACAGGCTGAAAAAATAATGTAAATATGCTTTTGTAAAGCTATTGTCCGCGGGAGGAAATAAGAGGCAATGGGACCACTTACCAGGCAATATTAACAGTCCAAATCCCTTCCCTGAAAATCCCAAACACTTCCTTTCTGCGGAGGGAGGAGAACACCTGTTCCTACATTTGCTTTGACTGATAGGTCGGGGCTCCGGGGATATAACTGAGGTCCAACTTTGTGTTGTGGATCTTATACACTGTTTTTTTACTCTCTATCTGAGATGCCAGTGGATTTAGGAGCAGCCAGGTGTTAATTGGGCCGAGCGAGAGGGGATCGGTTTGGTCCTGATCCATACCGGTGTGTCTCACAGATCTCCAACTCTTTGATCTCCCCTGCAGGGTTGAATGCGCCACTGTGCTTGTCATTTCCAATTAGGATGTTAGGCAGATATCCCAACGATATATCCCCCCTTGTTACTGCTTCCCTTCCCTATCCCAGTCAGATGAGTGGAACAAGAGGGATGACAAATCGATGGAGTGAATATTCTCTTCTGTCAAGTGTTTTCCTTTCAGCTGTCTGACAGGAAGCTGCAGCTCCGAACAGAAAGCAACAACTGCTGAAGAAAGACACGGACAGAATTGAACAGGTAACAGGTTTCTGTTGGTTTGGATGCAATCAAATACAATCCTGTCCTGCCATCAGTTATTATTTCAGTGACAATGATAAGAGAGCAGACAATTCAATGGTAATGGCTGTCGCGGAGCTTCCTTTCTTTTAAACTGGCACCACTCAGCTCAAATCATCCTCCTAATAGATACAGTTACAGTATATAGAGGTGTTGAAGCCCATTAAATGCATCATCGAATCTAAATGTGTCACCAGCAGAAGTGAAAAGCAATTTAGAACAATCAATCACCATGTTAGACGCCGTGTTATTAGGAGTTTGTTTCTTGGCACGTCCCTCCTGAGGCTCAGTGTCAGGTGGCCGGCCATTTGCGGGACCTCTGGTGCAGGTAAAGTAGGACTTCAGTGTCCCAGGGCGCTCCGACAGGGATTGAAACATTGGCTGTGACAAAGCTGTGACTTTGCAGGTATTGAACAATGTCTAACCACCAGGCCACCCCGTGGTGCTATGTGCTATGAATTTTCTCCCCGAACTGATTCCACCAGCTGCATTACTTTTACTACAAAGTAACTGTAGTCTTCTGAGTTTGAGGATCTGGTGTAATATAGAGGACTGGCACTGCAGGAAATCAGGGTAGTACATCATTGCGAATACCCAGACCAGACAAAATCGGTAGTGTATGGGTAATGAAACATTTCTGCGATATACCTGGAATGCTGTAAAAACATGTTCTGTTAAAAAATAATGTGTTGAAAAGCATTAAAATATATATTAAATATATAGTATTAATATATATTAAATTATTACTTTAGCTGAGCAAATTTAACTTAGCAGACAAACCAGCAAGATGAAGATGTGGACCTTGTCTGAGTTTTCAAAATGCATAGTGGCATCAGGACCCAAAGTCAGGTCAGTCAGTCATCAGACACTTGACCCCTATATACCATTAATTTACAGTACTTGAGAAAATAATAGTATATATTATTTGGTTTTCTTTTCTTATTGAGTAGTGTCTAATTAAGATAAATGTAAGTAACAGTTCTATTATTGTGAGCATTTAACACACTTATGATCGTCTGATTGGCTATTTATGTGTCGGCCTTGTCTTCTCCCAGATTCAGTTGTCAATGCCGATGCTAGTCATCAATCTTTGACTCACTAGTTGACTAACAGTGTGATCAGCCGATCAGCCGATCACCCATTGAAACGCTGCATTTCATGGGTTCCAGTAGGTCCTCACTGCTAGTCAGTGCCTGACAGCAGTCACATTTTTCCTCCATAGTTTGTTCTTTGCCCTCTCTCACCTCGTTTTGAGTGATGCTCACTCATAGTGCCCTAATGTGTGTGTGTGTGGCAAAACATATTTTTTGTCAGATAATATTTTAGTTACAACTAGACTGAGCTAGCAAAGCAGTTAAATGGTAAATGGACTGCACTTATATAGCACCTTTCTAGTCTTTCCGACCACTGAAAGTGCTTTACACTACATTCACATTCACCCCATTCACACACTGATGGCAGGGGCTACCATGCAATCAGGGGGACCTGATCATTCATACCCATTCACACACCGAAGGCGCAGCTTCGGGAGCAATTTGGGGTTCAGTATCTTGCCCAAGGACACGTCGACATGCGGAGTGGAGGAGCTGGGGATCGAACCGCCAATCTTTTGATTAGAGGACGACTCTACCTCCTGAGCCACAGCTGCCCCACAGCCCCCCCAGGTTTTGCGTAACGGGTGTGGAATCTATAAAATTTGGACAACAGTAACCAATCATTCTAGCAAACTACTGAAAGACAGCTAGCCTACCGCAGCATGCCAACATAGTAGAGTGGATATATTCTTCTTGACAGTACATTGGGTGAACAATGTGGTTATCCTGATTATTCCAGGACTGTAGGAGCTCAAACAACAACAGCAGCAGTCGATGCTGCACACCTAGCGAGGCGCCGTGGGACCGTACAGCATCTGGACTTGTCTCTACTGAAGGATATTATTTGCAAAAATTCCTAGAGCATAAAGAAACTTTGTATAATGTGTTCATAAGAGAAAAAGGCTGGGAATTGAGAAATGAAATCTCAGGCGCTGGTCGGGTGGAGACTAGAACAGTCCCAGATGTTGCCCTACACACAAGAAGGGAATTCAGGAACGCAGCACACGTTGTCCTAATTGAGTTCTTTTGACTGGCAGTGACAGTATTGTCATACCCAGCATCTTCCTTCTGGGTATAAGGCAAGGTCCTTTTCCCCAATGGGGCAGGCTAGCTTCATGGTTAATGTTGCTGTTGTTTGTAGTCATTATTGAGATCAATGGACAATACACTTAAAATGATTAAACATTTACCTTTTACAGTAAAAACATGATTTGGTTTTCCTACATTTAAGCTGAAACATTTATAACATTTATAACTAATGGGTCATTAGAGATTAGAGAATATACTGAAATGTTTCTGGTATTCCCTCAAAGAAGATAGGTAATCTATGTAATAAAGTTAAGCAATCTAAAGAAAAAAAAATGTCAATGATTTTTGCTGAAAAAAACTTGATATAATGTGAAATTCTAGATATCAAACAATATCTGTTCTTACATGTCCTGCCATTATATACGTCACACTGGATCATAGCTTGATTTTTTTT
>CABFOQ010024703.1:3927-19978 GCA_900660455.1 Gephyroberyx darwinii
GCTACGAATGAGCAGTGTTGCAAGACATTTCATTCACAAGCCAAAAAAGCAAATCACAAAGCATGCAGTATTATTGCATTTTGCATTGTGATATACGTATAACCTCTTCCCTAGATGTTTCTATTGGATCTCTGCTCTCATTAGCTAGCTAGTTTGTCTCTAATGTTAAAATGTGACTTTATTATTTGGACTGTCAATATTGTTGCAATTCCTTGGGCACCAATAGAGGTTGATAAATATCATAGATTACATAATTCCCCTTTAAGATGCAATAACTAGATTCAGTGAACATCAAAGTCCTCTAATGCATTCTGTAGTTCATGTTGCAGATGTTCAACTGTCTCCAGACTGCCAAGAGAGACTAACAGGCCTCTTAGCTTTTAAGCAACACTAGGATGTGACTCACCAGAATGCACATCCCATGGTCGAACCCCCACAGTACAGCTTTCTTAGGAAATAGAGTCATGTTTACAAAAATGACAGTGCTTAAGCTCCTATTGGCAGCTGCTGCACCAGCTATTATGCAGAGAGGGGTGGGAGCAGAATCTAAAAGCACCATCCCACTCCTCAGAGAAGTGAAGTGAAAGCCACAAGCTGCTGTGTGACCTTTGAAGGAAGTATATTCCTTTCCAAGAGAAACTCATTTTAGGAGAGAATTAATACGGGGTGGGGGTCTCAGTAATGATAAGTCAGAGAAAGGTTCCCTGGAGATAGACAGGGCTCCAGGTTAAAAGTGAGTGATCTTAAAACATAGATGGAATATTTTTAGCAAACAAATAAGATGATATTTAAATAACCTTTAAACACATTAAGCTTTAAATAACCTTTTAAATAACCTTTCATTTGCCGGACTCAGTTATGAAATAGGAATTACATTCAGATAGAAACATCAAAAGCAGTTACGCTGTATGTTTATGAAGCCCATCTTTATGAAATAGCCCATGTTTATGTATGAAGCAAACAAAGTTGCAGGGAAGAATAAAAATGAAGAAATTGCTTTTTATTTCCTGAGATTAAGAGAATCGTGTCTCAGAGATAATTGAATCTAAATCCACTGCCTTTAGGGTGTGACAGAAAGGATCCACTCTGATGAAACAGAATTATCTAAACTGAAAAAAAATCAATGTTCATTTAAAGTTGCTGAAAGAGGCGAAGTCGCCCTCAGCCTTCCTGGTCTTCAGCGGTAGGACAATCAGCTTAAACTGAGTAACAAATGACCTCTGCATTCACCATGTTAGCTACACACTCGTGTTGTGGTTACCACTTTATCTCCATAGTCCCACCAGCCATTCTCTGACAGCTCATCCCTCTCAAAACAAAGGTTGTCCTAGAGAGGAAGATGAAGACACACCTCTTACACCATTGAATGCTTATCAACAAACTCTGGTAACCTCTCAGCATAAGAGCCATTTACCTCTCCTCTGAGACTTTCCACCACACAATCCATCCATCCATCCATCCATCCATCCATCCATCCATCCATCCATCCATCCATCCATCCATCCATCCATCCATCCATCCATCCATCCATCCATCCATCCATCCATCCATCCATCCATCCATCCATCCATCCATCCATCCATCCATCCATCTGAATAACAAATTACATTTTTTCTTTCTCCTCTGGGAGCAACTAGTAAAAAACTGTTTTATGGAGCAGACAGACAGTCCTAGTTGCTCTGGAGCCATCAGAGTTATTTTCTGCTAGCTACTATCCACCATAGGAGACACTGGGATGGACATCTCATTTGTTGCATTTAATAGTTTCCACTTTAATAACAGCAATCCTATTACATCTGTGCATTACTCTGCTGGGATGATACCACTTAGTCTTTGTGATTGCATTATCAGCATGGAAAAGCAGAAGTACTGGGGAAGAGAAAAGGAGAACTAGAGGGTTGGTGGCAGAAATCACGAGGAAGCTCAAGAAACAATATTTTCATAATACTTTTCATAGTCATTTTCATAGTACTGCCTTTTATTATTCTAATTTTCTTTGATTTGACTGATGTAATCTCCCCAAGGGCAAAAAAAAATCTATTTTAATAAAATGCCAAAGAATTCATGACTTTTCAAACTTTCAAGCACTCAGTTTCAATTACCGTGTTTTATTTCCCAGAAACCTTTTGTTGGAGCACTCCAGTGGAGAGGGTATACCAGTGTCTGAAGAGTGATGTAAACGCCAACCTAATTTCTTCAGGACTGAAAAAAGCTGATTTTGTGCCTTTCCTCCGATTCCTAGCCGCTTTCAGTCTGCACACTCCATGCAATGGTAATAACACCACCAACAATCAATAGTAACTGGGCTCTGATTGGAGATGGCTGGTGGGAGGAAGCCAGGCAATTCGAATCTGAAGCCATTATTTCTCATATTGTTTCTCGTGAGGGTTTAGACAAGGTTCTTCAAAAGGCTGCAATCAGCTGAGGAGCAAATGAACCTCCCCTCTCAGCCTCAATTAATTTAGGAAGTCTAAAACGTTATTGTAGTGAGTAGAACATGGACTACTGCACAGGAAAGGAAAAGTCCTGCTCTCTCTCACTCTCTCTTTCCCTTTGGAGGAACATAGTAATTAATCACCTCTCCCAACCGTTGCCTTTGCCCCCTACCCTGTTACCTCAAGTTTCGAAACAGACCAGACCCGTATACCTGGAAGTAGAGCAGACAATCTCCTCTCCTTAAATCAACCTCTCTAGAATCAGGGCACCGCAGATACTGAGCGCTGTGCAAGTCTGTAAGTGCTGCTCTCTTAAAATATACTGTGCATGCAATATCACAGCCCAGCATGGCAGTTCCCAGCGAGCAGCCAGCCTAGCGGATGACAGAGACAAAACAGGCCTCACCACCACCGCAAGATCTATTATTCATCAGTATATCTCTTGACCAAGAGGGGATAATGATGTCCATGCTTGATAGCCCATGCCACACCTTATCTGAAAGGGACACGCAGGTGGTAGCTGCTGCTCATGATCTGCTTCAGCTATGTGGTGAGTCTTGAAGAGAGATAGAAAGAGATAGAAAGACAGCGACAGATGCCCTCTTCCCCAATATTATGCAGAGTGTGTCATCTCATTGATGTCTACGACTGTGTGATGTATGTCAGGCAATGCATCGCTCACTCTCACAAACGCCACATTGCATCCTGTTAATCAACCACATCCTCCACACCCTCACTCCCTTCCCTCTCCCTCTTCCTCCTTCTCTCTTTTTCTGCTCACAGTGCGACAGAGGTCTTCTCCTTTGTTATACCCCGAGTGTGGGGGAGCCTGACAGCCTTATAACTCAACACCAGCTTATCAGGACACAGTCACAGCTTTACTTACATCCCCCTGATGAAGGAGGGGGAATGAACACATCAATGTACAGTAACAACGCTGTTCATTGTGATGAGTGCTCTTCAAAATGTGTCACGTGGAGTGACATATTGCGTGGCATGACAACCTGATTCAGTCATTGCTTTCCAAATGAAGGATTACTGTACTTAGGAATGAACAGCAGCATTTCTCCCCTGTTTCCTTATTACTTCAGAGATGTTGACCCATTGCAGTAGATAAAGATGGATTTCTTCAATGCTGATCCTCTCTCATAGCAATGGATACCAAATAAAGTAAAAAAAAATATGATGGATAGTGGAAATAACATCTGCACTGGCACTAGCAATCTCTAAGTCCTTCAAGTGATGATATATTTAGAAGTGGCATCATCTTCCATTACCTTCCATTTATGGACAGACAAAGATAAACGGTCCAACTGAGAAAAGCTCTCACATCTTGAGAGATTTACTTCATGCTCAAACTCTGTCAAAATCAGTAAAGCATTCCTGCCTCACTGGACTGGAGTATGGATGAGCATGCAGCATGTACCCCTCTCTGTTGCATCTCCTCTATGTCATGGAAGATGCGCACAGCTTGTCAGAGCACAAACAAGCTGACTCAAGCTGCAGTTTCCTAAAATGACAAATGGGTGGAGCCTTTGAGATCCATACAAAGCAGTGCAGAATGCTCTTAAGTTTTAATTCCTGACTGCATGCTTGTCCTTGTTGCTTTGAAGCTTTCGTCCTTTTTGCAGTGAATTGCTTTTTTTAGGTTGTGTGATCGCACCCATTAATATTTGAAGCTAGTATGTTTTGTTGTTTTACCTAATTCACTGCAGTGGAGTAGTACTGTATAACCCCACCAAAACTGAGATTTCATTGTAGTCTTGACAAGAATTAAGTCTTTGCTTTTTCTGCTTGACTTCACTGATTGAATCATCTAAAAACATTTCTACTGGAACGACACTAGGACTGACAGATTGTACATTTAACGTTTTTTTTTTTTTTTTTAAAGATTTTGTCACACAGCCGGCAGCCTGTAGCAGTCCTGCCCTCTGATTACGGTTGATTGCTTTCACCTGTGTCTGTCTCTATTTAACTGTTTGTGCTCTTTCCCCCAGTCGCTGGTTCTTGAACTGGCTCATATCGAGAGGAGATGGAAGCCATAGTTCAAGCCGCAGCACAGCGGTTTGTGTTAGTGTCTTTATTTTTTATCCCGACTGTCTCTTCTGTTGAGGCCTTGGTTTATTAGTCCTGTTGGCCTTTATGTTGTCATTTCCAACCTGCTAGAATAAACCCCCAATCCTTGGTTTTCACCCGCTGGTTTTCACCTGCTGTTGTTTCCCCTGCTTTTGAGTCCTCACTCCCCCGGTTGTTACAACAATATACAAACAATTCAGTATACAAAAAGAAATCCAGAACTGCAGCATTTTGAAAACCTGCTGGTACACACTGCATGACAGGTACCACAGTTTTTGTTATATTGTGGCAGTTCTCAACTGGAGTGCCACTGACTGAGCTGTGTGCACTTTTTCAAACAAAAGTCCAACATCAAGGTTATTCAATAAAATTAGAGTGATATATTGTTCTTCCTTATGATGTCTTTTGCTTAAAGCTGTTCCTTCTTATTTAGCTAAAATATGACATTTAAGCAATCAATATTTAGTGTGCCAAGTCTGTGACTTGCCAAAGTGTATCATGGCCCTGAAAAAGTTAAAGAGAAATGAGCTATACCTTTAAACGCCTCTCTACTCTACATTATTGAAGAAGCTACCATGCTTTAAGAAGAACACTTTGAATAATTCAGTCCTAAACCAATATAGCAGTTATAGCAAACAGGGAAATAACCAGGGCAGTATGGAGGAGCTCTGTGAAAACATCTTTTTGCTCCCCATGGAGAGCTCTATTGTTTCAGTGAAAAGTCTCAGGTAGTGACTGCCTTGTTTAAAATTTCACGCTGATATATTTTTTTAAAATCTGGCAGCAGTAAGGGAGTTATGAAATTGGTCCTCCAGTATCCTGCAGGCTCTCCACTGCCTGGACTAGACTGATAAGACTGGCAGCAACCTTTCAATACAGCGGAGTAGGACAGGCAATACCATGCCACTAATAGGAAAACTGTAATTGAATTACTGTAAATCATATTCATTCATCACAAATGGAAATCTAATAGAGGTATTAAACCAATTTGTGCTACTATGGTACAAACCATTAAGAACACTTAAACGGTTTTGTTCAATTTTGTGTCTTGCTGATAATATATTCTGCAGTATTATCAAATTTAAAATGTAAGACTGTAGAAATTGTAGACCAGGTCCACGACTCCATGATACGCTCTGCTGCATCTACCTGTTTACATTTGAGGTCACATGAATTATACATGTCAGCCCACGCAGAACGAGGCAACACCTGCCGCCATGAGGTGCTCACAACAGCTGCTCTGCTGCTCCTGTTTGTCCACTCCCTGCATTCTTCATCTGCTGCTTAGTATAAGTTTCTTCTTTTCAAATATGCAGCACAGACCCAGAGGCCATGCTGGGCTGGTCGCTGAACATTTAACTTCATTTAGGCCAAACATTTGGCCTGACAGACTGAGAGTGAGTCCACATGTCTTAACTGTATACATTTACAACTGTATACTAACTGTATACATCATCTATTATGTCATAACTTTTAGTCAGTTAAACACCTTTGTTGATCGGTAACTATCAATGTATTGGAACAGCTGTGCAACGTCCTGCAGTACACCATGACAACAAGCTGCAGAAAAAGTGGTTTACATAGTGTACAACAACACAAACTGGAAAACTGCAGTAACTCTGCCTCTAATGTAAAGAGGCATAAAATGCATGACAGATGAATACAACGGGATCTCATGGATCACATGACTCTGCAGATTTATTCAAAGATTCAGGTTGGCACCACAGGCAAACTGAAATTACTGTGGAGGTGACTTCTTGGACATGTTCCCGTGTTTTTTCAATTCATTTCTTGCACAGAAAAAACCTGTTTTACTCTCTTCTCACAGCATTCCTCAGATTCTATTAATTCCTCACCTTCAGTCTCCTTGTATCCAATTCAGGGCACTGATTTGGGAGTATATGGGTAACACACTGAGCACCAAAAGACCCTCAGACCCCAGTCTAATGAAATCAACACAGCTGGGCTCCAAGTCACGACAGACATTTTTCCAAAAATTCTGAATAGCCCCATTTGAGCCCCACACATGTTCCAACACACACAGCCCAAGCAGCACATAAATAAGGCGCCACTGTTACACTGTTGACACAGCACCCAAAGGAGCTGAGATACGTAGTGAAAAGTACAGTTAGTCTACACATAAGCTACTGAAATAATTGTATTAAACAAACCAGCTTTTATTTAAACCAGATTTGTTTTTTTATGAAGGATCCTCAAATAGACAAACATTTGAATGGAAACACTCACCTATGAAACGTTTGGCCCGGGGCCCATATATGAGAGATGTTGCTATTATACTGGAATTAGCACAGAATTGTAATTATCTAGATGTGGGTGGCTGAGTGGCGAGAGCAAAACCTATTATTGGCATACATATTGTCTCAACACACTCCATCATCCTCATAGTAAATGAAATACTAGTAAAATGAACCTGTTCTTCTCTCCTCGACCCCTTGCATCCTCAGACCCCACTTTGAGAACCAATGGTTATGAGATCTGCCAGTGGGTATCCTTCACAACTATTCTCAGTATCACACACACCTACATCCATACAGCATGAGAGAAGATCAGTCATTCCTAATAAAGCCACATTATTCATAGTTTTGGCTTTTTAGTTTGATTCATCGCTGCTTCTTAGCAAAGGGATGGCACATTACTGAAAACTGCAGTGGGTTTATAAAGTACAGGATACAGTAGATGTATCCTAACTTGTCCGTACTACTCAATAGGAGAGTTACCATGGAGACTGAAAGGATCTAGTGGTGTTTATTGCAAGAATCACGTTTGATGAAATCTTGCAGCAATATTGTAAAAGGGCATGCATGGATAACCCTGGGTGAGTTGCAAACAGGCCTACTGCTCCCAAGATGCAGTTTATTGTTGCCTTGTTGGAGTTTTACCAGCAGGCACAGGCTACATGTCATCCAGTCAAACATACTTTACAGCGCACTGTTGGTTTTTGTTAAATGTTTCAGTTGCATACAACTTCAAAGTGCAAGAAACACAATATTCACCCAGAACAAATACTCACTAGATCCAATCACAAACTTTTAACTAGACTTCAATTATTGTATATGCTAGATAAATGATTTGCACTGTACTGATGCTTTCACTATTACAAACAGAAAATATGTTTCTGCAGTAAACGACCAGAAATATACTGATTGCGATAAGAACCACTGAATATTACTTGAAATGAAATAACGCCCTCACCTTGACAGAGTTTCAGATGTGAATTCCGGCTGATGAGGACAGAGATGTTAGAGAGTAGTCGCCTGGTTGGCTGAACGTGTAGTTTATCTAGTCCAAAAGAAAAGATAACTACTGACAGGATACTCAACTGAACCAAAGAGCCTGCCTATGCTGATGTGTACACACATGGACCATCTCGCACACTCAACTCTCCGTGAAAAAGCATCAATTTTTCAACCGTTTTATGAGGGAGGTGGTCAAGCGTGATTGACTTGTACCAACTCCAATGACAATGCGGAAGAATGCTTACGTCACATAATAGGGCGGGATTTGTACCACTGACAGCATTTTTTTCCGTGACGTGATGAGGAGGACCCACAAAGTAAGGACACAGTTGAGACAGGTTCAAAACATTTACAAAGCGGACTGGATGAAGGACTCATCTGAAGGAGAACGATACGATGACGAATTAATACCGTTTTTTGTTGTTGTTGTTGTTGTTTTTTACAGTTCAGGACCATGATAGGTTCTTTGGGTTTATTGAACATGTTTATTGAACATGTCTGTGGCACAAAATGACTCATGTCGGCCACAGGTTTTTCCACGCATCAATGTAATTATCATTTAATTAATCATTTAATAATTCAACATTCAGAGTATTTGAAACCCTAATGTTAAAATTCTGTAGAGGATTTAGATGAAGGACTGGACCGACTGGTTTAACGTTTTACTATGTGAAACTGTCCAGTAGAGAGCTAGATGTCGGCAGCACTAACAGACTAAATGACCATTATAAAAAATAAAAATTGAAGGTAAATTTGAACAGTGACTATAATATGAGGATATTCTGCCCTCTACTGGAGAGATCCTTGACTCGCAGCATAATCAGAGAGATGAGCGTGAAGGAAATATCTTCTGGAAAAAATCTCAGAAATAATAACCGAGACAAAACTAACAAATAAGCCTAAGCCTAATGAATGATTCAGTAGTTATATTATTATATATTAACTACTAAATACAAACATTACATGTCCTCAAACTTTTGAAGACTGATAATACCAAGAATGTGAAAATTGCTATAACAACAACTATGTGGCAGATGCTAAAAAAACAAAAATAATTTATCGTTATCGTGGAGAGATTGCCTTAAGATATATTCTTCAACAGCTGAAGACAGTTGTCGACAGTATTCAGCAAGAAAACTGTACTGTCTATTTTTCTGTGCATGCCATTATCGTCGGTTCTTTCTGAGAGGTTTGTTGTATCACTCAAGGCCACAGGCTTCCTGCTCAAGGAGGACTTACTGTTACAAAAACCCTTTTATAGAGAGTCTGCAATAGCTTACATGTGAAAAGGCATTCGTCCTTTTCAAACTGAAGCACTTACAATATAAATAAATGAACTCATTTACCTGTCGCAAAAACAAATCAGCCTCATGCAATATTTCTCCTCTATAGAATCATAAAGGTTACAGGAAAGACCAAAGTGCAGATCTTCCCAGCATCATGGGTTTGTTGCTTTCCTGCCAGCTGTACATTCCTGGTGTGAACAGCGGTCTGAACTCTCAGGAATGTACTTTGAAAGGCTCTTTCTTTTTACCCTTATAATCAGTTAGGACTTGTGGGAGACTTGTAAAAGATTATGATTGTATAATACATCCCTAGTTGTAATGAAGACCAGAAATGAGATGCAGACTAAAGACCAAATTAACTTTGTTTGCAAATTGTTTTTTATTGGACTGTGACTCATTACTGTACTAAGTAAACTGTTTGAAAATATGCATGTATGTGAAGAAATACTTTATAAGCTTAACATGTTTTATTGTGAGCATATAGAAAAATATATAGTGCATGATGTAGCACACATAAATCAAATTTCCAGGGAGGCCTCTATATGTAGCCTATTTTTGTGCTCCACTCACTTGCAGGTGCGGTAAAATGCAGTTATATTCAATTATCCATGGAGGTAGTGGCAGTTGATGCCGTAAAAGTTGTGTTTCCTCCCCATGTACATATTGTCCCTCAGGTCCACAGCAGCACCCCTGATGGAGCTGCTGAAGCTGCGATGGACCTCCGACTTACTGAAGGAATCTTGTAGTTCCAGTAGGGAAGAGAAAGAAGGGCCAGGTGCTTCCCCTTGTGCACCCACAGACCCAACTCTACCCACAGGGTGAATGGAGGGCAGGACGGGAGGCCGGGGCAGGATGCAGGGATTGGACATACTGCGTGGCAGCTCCCTGCCCTTTTTCAATATCTCCTGTTCTAAAGCTGCCCTTGATAATACCTCATAGTCTGACTCAGTTGCTGTCAGGTCTTTGGCTAAAGCCGACTGGCTAAGGCTAAATTCATTACTTCTATCTTTGAAATCCTGCTTTTTGTTGCTCGGTACATCTTTATGACACAGCTCAGTTTTCTCTTTGTTGACCTCTGTCTCTGCCGGAGAAAGTGGGCGGTTGTACAAGGCTATGTCTTTGATCTTTGTCCCTCGGCTGCTCTGTGGCATCGACACGTGCGTGTGACCTTCTTCAAAGTGAACTTTGCGGTTTTCTTTCTCCCTGATCTCCCATTCCCAGTTTTTGTAATCTGGTTGTTGATTCTTTAACATTTTGCTATCAGTTTGTTGATATTCTAAGACCTCCTGGGGCACCTCAGCAGGCCCAGGCTCTGTGGGGCTACTACTGTACTCTGCTTGATTGTGACCCTTTGGATTTGGATCTGGTGTCTCATTATTCTTAGCTGTGGTCTCCTGTGGCCATGGTTTTTGTATAGAAGCTGGAGCAGTGTGTTGGCTTGGGGCTGGGGACGGATCAGGGGGTTCAACAGGTTCAGCGGTAGGTTCAGTTGGAGGACGGGAGTTGCTCCTCACAGCACGGCCCCCCTGTCGTCTTCTACCTTGACATCCTTCTCTGGGTTTAGAGGGAACAAACACAGGATAGGACCGTTCTCTCTGGGAGAGACAGGAACTGGTTAGAATGAGTTTGGGTTTATGTACCACATCAGACACTGTAAATATTATTGTAAATCGTACATTGTTCATAATTCTTTTTTTACCAGTAGTGTAGTCGTCCCCCCGGTGGCCAAGTCACTTAGTTTTTCTTTAAAGTCATCTATCTTCATGGGGTTTGCTGGCCCCGATCCTGAATAAATCAAATAGTATATATATATATACGCTTAAAATAATGCATATCCTATTACTGCATTACTTCTGAGTTTTCAAATGGCTAGTATTATACACTGCTTTTGGTGGTTTCTTATAGCAAAATGTATGCTGCATTGTTGTTTGAGCTCTTTAAGCTTCCTGCCAACATGTGCTTGGTGTCTTAGACTCCTTTACCTGTGTAGTCCATTTGGTAAGAGGTGAGCCAATGCATCCTCTCCACATTTTTGAGCATGTTGGTTGTCCGCTCAGACAAAGAGATATCCCAGTTACGAAGTTTAGGGTTGGGGAACACTGTCTTTGGGGGACTGGGGTAGAATACTTGGCTCTCACCCTTCACTGGTTTTGTGTGCTGAGGGTAGGTGAAGCTTATTAGAAACATCGTCACTTGATCTACTGATTAGCTTCAGCAACAACGTGAGACATGAATTTACTTGTATTTTTTAAAAGAGAGAAGCTTATATATCTTATTCGACCACTCACATCCAAGAAGCCGTGTTCTCCCGTCCACATAACAGCTTTCTTCCTGGTGGTATCCAAGATCTCATGTCTATATGGAGCACCTGCGATTGTAATGAAGACATCTTGAAGACATGGACCTCTTTAGAAACCAATGATCTCTTTTACTGTCCCTTTGTCATTGAGTCTGTGGCATCACGCAACGTTTTGTCCGGTACCTATGGTTTTGCTCAGCACGGTGACCTCTGGTGCACTGGTGGGGATGAGGGGGTTGAGGGTGGGTTGGGAGGCAGCTCTCACTCCTGTGTCAGGGTCGTCTGGAGAGTGGAATGATGGGAACATTGCAAACCGGGAGATGTGGGATGAATAGGGATGCTCTTTAGGAAGGGCAGCCTTTATCATTTTCTCGCTGTTAGGAGTGCCAGGCAATGAAATGGAGATAAAGTATGTTAGACTTTGAATCAGACACTGTGGAGCTCTTTATGAAGGGAATGAGTCTGTTGTCTGTACTTTCTTGTACTGAGGTAGGGAAATACATGAAGATAAACCAGAAAGTACTCACGCTATATTTATATCAGTTGGTTTTGGTATACTGAAAATAAGACACAGAAAATGTATATTGTCATTCTGTATCAGCATTGCGAAAAGAAATACAAGTAAAACTTCAGTGGATTTTTGCCAAGATGATAATGATTGGAAATATGGTTTATCAATGGCTACCCACAGTTGATCATTGAGACGAACATTACTTTTCTTTGTGGATGTAATGTCATAATGTTGTTGAATGGTGACATTCCTGTAATGGTAAAACAACAAGCCATAATTAGGCTACCAGTCGACATATTACATTTTTAAATGGAGTGTTCTTGTAGAACTTGTAGCTGTAACTGTGAATGACAGTGCACTATGTCTTCATATACACTCACTCAGGTATGACGGCTCCTCCATAGCTCAGGTGACGGTGGCCCCTTAAAGCAGCTGGGATCCAGCTATTTTGTGGGGACTTGGACTCCATTTGTCTGCTGGATGAATGGAGGACGAGACTTTGCCAAGCTCCAAGGGGGGATATCAAAGACTCAGAGAAACAAGCTGGAAGTTCAAATACAAAATATATGTATGGTGAAATGTTGTCTGCTTAGATCCATTTCTCTGTATTTGCTCAGTGATTGTTTTATCTATTGAGTGTTGTTTTGTACCTATTGAGTCCATCAATGCCACACAATCAACTTAGTTCATAATAAAAACACGGTATATTAATTTAGCGAAGTAAGCAGATCAACTGTAAACTGAAAGTGAATGGGAGTTATGAGTTGTATAGCTCAATCTTTTGAATTGTACATGTTTATTTGAACTTCTTATGTTTATTTTATTTATTTTTTAATGAACCATTTGGCACCAAACAGGTTTTCATTTCATCAGGTGCACTAAGCCAGTGAATACTCTCACGTTGTATATGTAGGCCCTACATTGATCCTGACACTAAATAAATGGTGGTAAATAGTAGGATAATCGATCACAAAAGGACAGTATCGTGTTCTCTTACCTGGGCAGTGGTACAGAGGAATGTTTCCTCAGGGCTTTCCTCTTACTTAAAGTATTTTTCCATAATGGGACAAGTTTGCTCTTCTGGCCTTTTATGGGGGGCAAGAAATTGATCCAGAGAAGTTTCTCTCTGGGGTATAGTGCTAACCTCCTGGTGCAGATGATTTAATAGGTAGTCCTCTTGGTCCAGACGGATAAGAGAGGGATAGGTGATAGGTTTTGTCTAGAGCGGGACTGCCTGCACTGCGGCTGTGCACACTGAGAAGGGCTTGGATTCCTGGGATGGCCAGAGTGAAGGTGCTACAATGAGCAATAGGATCAGGTTGAGTGACACCCTATCCAGCCAATAATCCAGAGTGTGTGAGCAGCACACTTCCTGTGTGATGACAGCACCAGAAATTGAAGTATAAAGCGACAACATCATATAGATAGCTGTATAAGACTAGTAAATTACATTTTAACCATGACCTATCTGTGAGGTAGGCCTACAGTACTGGAGAGTGGGAATAAGGCATCAACATATTACTGACATTGCAGAATACTGTTATTGATCATTTCCAGTAGGCAATCACTGCTCAGAGTGCCCATCAATGTGTCATCAAGTCTTGATCTGATAATATTACACGTTCACAGCTTGGTGAACTCATACAACCAGCATGGGAATGAAAGTCAAGCCGGCTCTGGCCAAAGCCTGATGACACCCGATACAAGCTGGACGTGGGCCGGTGTCCGCTTACAGGGATCAGGTTCATCAAGAAAGTCTCCGTTTCAAGGCCACATAGAAATGATGAGTGGACCGTATGCCTTACGCAATCCCACAATAAATGATTACGAACTAGAAGACAATCCACGTGTGAATATAATCCTATTCCAAACGTGATTATGAGGATAAAGAAACTTTTGCTCAATTTGTAAAATGTACAGAACCGTATAACTGTATATACTGTAGGTGGGGGATAACCACAATGGATACAGAAAAACAATCATCAAAATAGTCATCTTTATACATTCTCCCATTGTGTTTATGTCCAGAAACCAAAATAATAGCAAACTTTAACAATTCCTGCTTTTACCCTGGAATCCGCTCAAGCAAGGCCCCCACTTTGGGAACAATTGAATTAGACCCATGATTAAATAGTACAACAACGGCTTGACCGACACAAGAAGACAGCACACCTGATAAAATGTGAATTCTTTTCAACATTAAAAACCTGAAAACCACATCTAAACAGCATTTTTCCAGGACCGCACAGCCTAGACTTATAATCAATGCAACTGTCTCACTTTGGACGTGACATGGACTGCTTTCCAAGCAGCTAGGCTTGCCTTACAAGACCCAAATTCTGCATTTGCTTTTTAATTGGGATTCTCGTGAGACCTTGTCCAAACGTCTCAGCAAAACACCCCAAGTCTTATCAAGCAGACCCAAGCCAAGTCCAGTAACCAATTACCCTGTTCTGCCCCAGCGGAACAGACGCTCTCCGGATTACATTTCCTGCTGCTGCATTATAAATGGGCCATAGCCTGCAGTGATTTCTCCTCTGCCCACTTGTTAATATTAAGTTATTGTGCAGAGGCGGTTTGATTAGTTCACTTGTGTCTAAGATTTGAAGACCAGGAACACAAGCAGTGATCGAGTTCATCTGTAGTTCTCCCTAATTGACCTGATTAATTAACTCTGATGATAGACTCTGAGAGGGAAACTAATTCATGACTCCTGACTCTCCATATGCGGAGATGTGGCATTGGTTATTGTCTTCACTCCACTGGATTACGGAGACATTAGTGTTCTTTCTTTCATCTGAGCTGAGAATGACAGAGGAACTCATGACCTCAAAGTACAGCACTGGAAAATATTCTGTTAATTTAATATTTTAAACCAGGTCTCTCAACCACACAGTTCATTTGCGTAAAGCCATTGGAGCAGTGTGTGTGTGTGTGTGTGAGAGAGAGAGAGAGAGAGAGGCTTCTAGAATATACAATACTTTTGTAGTGATTTTGCAGTGATTTTCACTGCCCACACTAACACCACGTTCTCTCTCGGTCTATTCAGTCATGTCAATGTTAGCTTGGAGCCAAGTGGCCTTGAGTCATTCACAAGGCAACACAGTCAGAGCTGCCTTCATACAATCACTGTACACCAAGTCCAATCCACTTCACACTCTATCTATCTGTCTGTCTGTCTGTCTGTCTGTCTATCTATCTATCTATCTATCTATCTATCTATCTATCTATCTATCTGTCTGTCTGTCTATTCACCTATCTATCCATATACATACACACACATACATAGATCAGTCAAGGGTCTGAAATCTTACACATTATATATTATATGGTAAATGCATGACACCAATACATAAACTTTATGTAGCTGTTACCACTGGAAGGATCATTCTTCTGGTTTATGAAATGCTACTCAAAGGTGCTTAGTCTAGTTAGATTGTAAAAGCTTCAGTATGAACTTTTTTTTTTTTTTTTAAGTATAAATGTTCATTCTTGTGTCTTTCCACGCCTTCAGCCTTACTCCTTAACCAGGGGCACAGCATACAGTAGTGCACTCTCAAACTGTGGCTCGCCTGCACGTTGTAAATGAATGAATTGTAAATGAAACATCAAATTCGTATTCGGCTTTGATTGGAGCTTTGCAGAGAGTGTGTCTCATGGTGGTTTGTAAAGAGAGCGAGTCAACAGGCAGCCCTGCGGGAATTTTTTCTTGTCAATTTCTTGGGAGAATATATAGGCGCCGTGTTTATCTACAGCTCTGCCTGGTAGGCTACTCTACAGAAATCTCACTTGACTGACAGCCAGAGCCCGAGTATCAGGCGCCACCAATCTAGTCTCAGTTGAACCGGATTCATTGATCTATTTGACCATTTCTGCCCCCAGTATTTCAGGTAAGAATATGATGAATTGGCTCAAATGGGGAATGAATAAAGTATTTTTTTGAGGACATCACTTCTCTGAGAATCTCGACTGCAACCGCCTCAACACGTCGCACTCGTCTAACTCATGTTGTTATTCTGTTACACTTGAGTATCTCCTTTTGTCCTCCTCTCAGCTTTCAGCATGACAACATTTGACTTCTCCGACGTAGAGGCGTTTTTGGATTGCCACCCGGATCTCTTCGAGGAGTATCTTCTCCGAAAGGGGAAATGCGATGCGGTTAGCAGGTGGTTGAAGGAACATCAGCC
>CABFOQ010024704.1:0-13799 GCA_900660455.1 Gephyroberyx darwinii
TGTACGCACATATATATATATATAAATAAATACACATTTGTGTGCATTTAAGTGTATGTGAGACTGTGTATCTATATTCACCAAATTCATTAAAAGTGGATTTAGTCAGCTTGACTGGTGCCTCTTGACTCCCAAGCCCTAAAAAGAAATATCTGCAATTTTTCTCTTACAGAGAACAGCTTCTCTCACTTCCATGTAGCTTACTAACTTCTATCTTTCCTGTTAGGTCCAAAAGGCCAGTTAGTTTCGTTCCATGACCAATAGTTAATTTGGTCATTTGTTCAATTCAGTAGACCTTATTCCCACGATTTTTGGTGGGAAACTCTAAAGAGCCAAGTACAGCACAGCGAATAGGACAAACATTTATAATTTCATGGATTCCCCGCTGAAAAATGTTTTAGAAGCAAATGGATCTCAAGAATCCAGAGGGCTAGGGTTCACATTTTAAGGCTGCAATATTTGGCCCACTATAGCCAGCTACTGGAATCTAGCATTGGGAGCTGGCTAGTAGTTAGTAAGCTAGCTAATGTCTCTGCTAAATTCAAGCCTTTGTAGTTGTTGCTAGCTAATTTGATAACTGTTAGGTCTACACAAGTGTTGAAGCAATGCTAGTTTTATAATGTTTGCCACGTTGATTGTGATGTAAATTCAAAATGGCCACCGTGGGAATAAGGTCTTGGTATATTATGAAGTGTTCATGTGTACCTAAATCTCCTGTCCTGTTTGTTATCCTGAGCACACTGAGACAAGTTCCTAGCAATTTCTAATAAATTATTGCAAAATGTTCCATTCTGTGTTCATATGAAGTTGATTTCAGTGTTCATCATCCATCCATACTTTGTGTATGTGATGCATATATTCTGCTTTGTTTTGAGTGTTGCTGGGGAGGAAATCACCCACATCTACGGATTTACACCCGGATTTGCAGAGTCAAAGTTTATTTGAAGACATTTACCGTGTACGTACATGCTCAGAGAAGCTGATTGCATTGGAGAAGCAACCTCTTCTCAGTCATTTCCTCTGTGTGTATCAAGAACATGGAGGCTTGTGGATGCAGGGTTATTAGATAATCTGAAATGGAATAATTCAGCGTGGAGAGCACAGTCAGGAAAGCGTGTGTGTGTGCATGTGTGTGTGTGTGTCAGCCAAGGGTGTAAGGGCTTGAAAGTGTTCCTCACAAATAGAAATGTTAATAACTCACCAAGCAGAGCACATATAAATTTTCCAACTGGAGGTAGGAGGAAGAGGAGAAGGGGGAGTGAAAGAGGGCAGAGAGGTGAGGAATTGAGAAGGAGAGTGAGAGAGAGGCTACGTTCACACTGCAGCTCAAAGGGTCTAAAGCTGCATGGCGTCGTTTTTTTTTAATTCCAATCTGGACCACAAGGATATGTGGTACAAAAGCTCAATTGAGCCTGAAGACCTGCAGTGTTAACGTAGCCAGAGACCGTATGTCTGAGAGAGGTGAAATGAGAAATGTGTATAAATAGTCATATCCATATCCATCTAGCACACTGTAGTAAAGTAGTAAAGCCTCAGTCCTTGATTGCTGAAATTGTTTGTGTGTGTGAGAGAGGGAGATGCATTTTTCAGGGCTAACTCAGAGCCCCGAGAGTGTTGAGAGTGCCCCATTTCTCTTGCCGAACCTTCCTGGATAGTAATTGAATTTTGGATGAATCCAGTGAGGAGGAAACACTGTCAGGGAGGGCAGAAAGAGGATGCTGGAGGAGAAAACAATTAGAGATTGAAAGGCAGCTGACAACACCTTTTGGACGAACTTTCCTTTGAAGAAGTGTGCTAAGAGATGCTTGGCAGGATAAACTTTCAGGGTGGTATTTTACAGGGTAGGGTTTCTTTCAGGGTTTAATTTTTCCCCCGATTCACATCTCCTGCTCATTTGTTAAAAGGTGATAACTTATTTTTCTTGCTTTTTTTCTGCTGCATTGTGTTCCTGATCATGTCCCTGAGTTTCTGACAGATAGCTAGTCTTTCACTTCTCAGTAGTTCATAACCACGTGTCAATGGTCAGAAGATATAGTGACAATAATATTTTGACACCCTCTTTATGATTATTGATGACAAATTGAGTGTCAGAACTTTAAAAGCCCTCTTTCTTTAATGCAATCTGTCAGCATCAGCAGCAGAAGGTGAAAGATAAAGATGATGCAGAAGAAGTACATAGTAAAATTCAGCCATAACATATGCTGTGGTTTGGGAAACCTGCCAAACCGCACATACATACACAAAAATGTACACGTGTTTTCAAATCTATCAGAAAAGATGAGAAATGAAATGGTTGCAGAAGTTGAAATGCAGGCAGAACTGAGAGATTCAAATCTATACCTTGGCACACTATACCTCTCGATCACACAGCACAAAACAAACACTTCTCTAACCTTGGAGAGAGAAAAAACCCCCACCATGATCAGTGTCCTTGGAAACCAGAGTGAAGCAACTTGAGTCATCTTCCTCTCACCGACTGCACACCAGCTTGCAGCAAAGCACTATGTTGTTTTTTCCTTTGTAATTCTTTAATATATTTAATCCCATAATCCATTATTATTGCTCTCTCTCTCTCTACACACACATGCACACATAGACCTATGAACAGTCCACCCAACAGAAGATGACTTATTTGCTCATCAGTATCACACACCGAGGCATATTCCCCTGCTATAATGTCCATTACCAGGCATCGTGAGAACACATTTTTAACCTTTTCAACGTTAATATGTGTTTGCTTTGATGTCTAGCTATCCGGGATATCACTGGGAGCTGTAGGGATACTGAGCGGAAATGGTGATTCAGTTATTTCTGCTGTGTTTAAACCAAAGAAAGAGACCGTAGCTTTTGTGCTAATGTTGCAGACTTGCACCCAACATGGAAAGCTAATTAAAAAGATAAGATTCTTGTGTGGTGGCGTGTAGCTTTTCTGAGGTGGCATTGGTTGCAATGAGCAATGACTACAATAGCCCTTTGACGATGGGAACACGGCAATGTCGCCATCTTTGGCCTCTTGCCAGTTTTGCATGCCTCTATGACTGTCTCAAGGCTTATTATGGCTTTTCAGGGTTTCCCCTCTAAGGCTTTCTGATGCAGCTTTGTGGAATCTATGTGAAGCATCTTTGTCGTGACTCAAATGCCAATGTGAGCGCCCTCGTAGCCTGTATGGGCAACTTTTTGAACCGCGGCATGGACAGGAGGAATTAGTAGCCAAAACAAAATCATTATGATCATTACAGCATAGAGGAGTTTAAGGAGCAAAAGTATGATGAAAAAATACTGTTGGCTGCTAGCAAAATGTGACCAAACACCATGAGCCCAGGTCACAAATTGTCCCTGTACATTTCCTCAAAATATTGCCTAATATATCTTTCACAGTCATATGGTTTGATTCTGGGAGGCTAGTCGAACAGAATTTGAAAAGTTGAAAATCACTCATCTGGAAGAAATGGTACCCTTATTATTCCAATGTGTGGTTTTGGTAGTCTGGGTATCTACAGTATCATGAAGGACTCCAGTCTGGGAATGGGATTCACACCGAGATGAAGCTGCAACACCTGCTAGCATGAATGGCACCTGTAACACTAGCCCAGGCCTGTTGGATCGACCACTACTGAAATGCCATGTCCTTCCCATTACTGATAATCCCATGATTGTGACTGTCATCTACAATTGGTAGTCCTGGATAGTCTTTTCAATTCTGTTCCACAGCTTCATAGCTTCCCTAAACAATGCTGTGACGCAGAGGTTTCCTGAGTGAAGTGGACAATTGATTATGTTATGGAAACTTGTAGGGAGGTTGGTGTTGCTGGTAGTTGACAAAGAAACAAACCAGGTCCATCATTCATCCTGATAGTAATGTGGCTGACATGTATATCATAAACAGTGCAGCCCTGATTCTAGGTCTCTGAACAGATAACTACTTCAAATAAGGCAGAATCAGACAAACTGTTTGGAGAGTATGATTTTCACATAGGCATGTTGGGTTTAAGGACCATTTTTCCAACAGCTGACCTGAGGTCTTGTACAAATTCTGTAATTATTGGCTCAAACTTGCATTTTTGATTTTATGTTTGAGCGACGATCTGAGCACACTGAACTGGCACAGCTCCAATCATTACGCATGATTTATTTGAGGCTTTAGACTCATTCAGTACAATCACAGCTTGACTCAGTTGGAGATAATGACAATGATATTTTTCCTTTCGTTTCCTTGTAGGACTGGTAAAAAATGAAAGCTCCCATTCCTCTCCTGATCCTGTTGCATGCCGCCGTGGTCCATTCCCTGAAAGTGGTGTCAAAGAGAGGCTCAGGTAAGTCTTGGCTTTTCCTTGTACACCTAAATTGTATGGGACTCCACTCCTATCTCCTTTCCTCACTGAGCAATTTTACATTCATTTGCCATTTAAAAGACGTCTAAATGGTTAGAGCGTCTAGGCTAAAATTAGGCTGCATAGGGTTTAAAAGGGAAAGTTAGTAGACATCTACTAAAATTAGAGTGTTATCTTGTACACATGAACTTCTCGGGTGCATGTTTTTGATATTTACATCTGTTTATGTATTGTTTAAATATGTGTAATGTATTTACTGCTTGGTCTAAAACTGGCCAATACGAAATGTGGTGGTGCAAAAATAGTATCTGTTTTATATCCCACATTTTTAATATCCCACAAACCTGCAAATAAAGGAATGCAGAGTGGGTGTGCAAGCATGGTGCGTGCCTCTCTTCGGTACACTAATTGTTAAGGACGTTCGATTCCCTGGAACAACCTACAAAGACTTTCTTTTGCCTGAAAGCGCAAATCGTGTTTCAGTCAACAGTAGAGGGATCACATCGCCTTGTGCAGATGTACTATGGGACAACATCCTGGGATGATGAATAACGGTCTTTGAACTGCTTGGTTTGTAAGTCTCCAAACACTCAGTTATTCAATTTGAGGTTCCGTTAATGACGGGAGACGAGTCGCTGTTTGAATATGTCGGTGTTGATCTTTGCAGATGAATTGCGTGGTGTAATCTTGTTTTAATCCTTTAAGGATTATCAGAATGTTATGACAGTTGTTTACTCTTGCAGTATTTGCAACGTACCTCTTAGTCACGTAACATCAGAGATAAACTCTGTGCATTACAGGTATGGGTCACAAAACCAGTAATTCCACAGAAGACATTCTTAGTGTGCAAGGACAAAATCTCTTTTGTCTTCGTTATCTGTTTAGCTTGAATGCCCTTAATCAGAGTTAAGGGCAATTGATGTTCAGTGATTTTCAATTTCTGTTTTGAGCTGCATTTTGAGCTGCATGGCCTAAATGGCCATGTGCATGCTATATTGTAACACAGTGAGCCCCACAGAGTCCACCATATAATAGAGAAAGTCTAACTGTAGCCACAGAAAAATCCAACTCTCTACATATTTTCTCCATGTTTCTCCCAAGAGGAATTATTTGGGAAAACCTGCAGAACAAGAGAATAGATGCAGACTGGGGGACATGTACAATAGCTAACATGGAACATAAAGCAAATGTTTTGCCAGTCTGTTTTTTTTTTCCATTTTCCAGAGGCTGCTGGCATCAGGGTTTTTACTCATGCATATTAGGCACAGGTGCAGGAATGACCCAAGGCTCATCAAAGGGTTTTCTGCTTTTCCGGCATAAGTCCCTACGGGCTATCTCATAGGATGCTTCACGAGCCATCGCCTGGGGCAAGGATTTGAAATGTGTCCGCTGATAAATGAGCACCCCATCCAAGCCAGTCCCCTGTCCTTTGTTCCTTCTCTGTAAGATCGTACAGCTTTATTAGAAACCACGCCGGTTGCGAGTTAAAGCACCATTGTGAATGGAATTGTGTAAAATGAAAGCCAGTTGTGAAATGCAATGCTTTTATTTTTATTGAATGAAAATAGCCAGTGGAGGTAGTAGCACGGTGTGGTGGCAGACATATTTTCAGAGGTGATTTAAAGCGTGCTGGAATCACTTCTTGTTCTAACTTCTGGGTTCCTCTGTTTACTTGCAGAAAGTTGTGATTTGTTTGATCTTTGATTTCTTCCAATCTGCAAAGAAAATACAGCCACACTCGCAGTCCCATTTAAAGCCCTAATCTGTAATTGCAGTATTTCTTCCTCTGTTGAAAAACTGTCACCCCACCGCTGGCTTTGTTTACACGGTGATATACTGTGTTGGATTGAAGAAATTTCCACTGTGAAATTCATTAAAAGGGCCTGTTTATACAAGGACTGACAGTATGTGACAACTAAACACAAGTTTTGCATTAATTGTGAGGCTGTAAAAGTATAGTTTACCTTTTTAATGTTAGTACATGCCATTTCAATTATGATGGCTTCATAATGCTAAAATCGTATTTTTCATCAAACCCTTGACAGCATACGTGAATTCAGCCAAACGTTTAATGTTCAAACAAATTGTTGATTGTATCTCTAACAAGACATGCCGAACTGGGCAGCTTCGAACTCTGCAGAGACGTACTGTGTTGTGTTTGTACCGTTGTTGAAGCAATTCACTCTAGACAATCAAACCTCTAAGTGTCAGCCCATTAAAGGAAATTAAATGACTTGATTGACTCCCTCAGGGACAATGAATCCACGATCTCACTCCCTTTCCAGCTTCTTGCTCTCACATTTATACACACACACACACACACAGACAAACACAGTGACGTGCACAGTGCTGCATGTGCACTGCTATTATCTGTAGATTATTCAATTCAAAACACCCGTCTTTGAGTAATGCTTTGTCTGCATTTGTACATGGGGCGGAACGGTGCAAAAACATACAATGCATGTAACAGCATATCTGTCATACTAATCCTCACCATGCGTGTATCCATTATCCATTTGTCCTCCACTGTGGTTCCTCTTTGTTAGAATGCTGATGTGGCCTGAATGGTTGGGCGAACAGAATAATTATGTATATTTTTGCTTAATGCGGCACACCAAGTTAGACTCTAATATCTATCAGCAATTTGTGATGTTCAATACATTCCCGGAGTTATTTTGTGATGACGTGTTGTAATTTTGCTTTTTTGCTGTACCTACTTTTCCCTCAACCTGCCTCGTCTGATTCTGCTTCAGTTGGTGATTCCCCACATTTCCCAGACTGACTTTCGACAACCACCAGAGAACGGGAATGAACTTGTTGCGTTCAGCTTTGGGTTCTTTGTGTAGGTGCAGGGAGCAATGGTGATAATGATAGTGATAGCAGAGTAAAAGAGTGGCTAGAGTCATTCCCCTTGCAACATGTCTTGAGGTTGCATTGCATTATGGTCAAATGAGGCTACTGTCAATGGAGAAATTGGTATTTCTGTTTTTGTGTGGATTTCATTTTCATTTCATTTCATTTCAGTCATCTTCGTTGTTTGTGGTCACCATTCACATCACAGTATGATATATTGGTATTATGGCAGTGGTCTAAAGGTTAGAGAAGTTGGCTTGTGACCAGAGGGTCACCTGTATGGATCTGTGTGGGAAAAGTCAATGAGTGACACTCTGTCCTCCCTCAGCAACTACTGTCAAGTTGCCCTTCAGCAAGACACTTCACAATGAATTGCTTCATTGGAGCTGCTCATGGCAAACAGTAGAAGACTGCGGTTGTACTGAGCAGCTCCCAGGTGTGAAGGTGCGTAACTATGAATGTGAAGTCGGGCGTTGCTGGAAAAAGAGCAGTGTGCTCAGCAAAAAAAAAAAAAGTTCAAAAAGAAGAAAAAGGAAACTAGGCGTATTGGATACAGGACTGAGTTTATTTAACACTCAATAACATCAGTTGCAGAAATTATTTTTCCACCTATTAGCTTAAGTACCATTGGGAGTCACAGACAACTGACTCCCTCCTTAGCAGTATTCCCATTCCTTATCAACTACATCGCTACAGTACATTACTGCCATTATTCAAAGATGAAAAAATGTTTGATATTAGGTTGTTGAACTTATTAGAAAAAAATAGCATGTATGCCCTATTGAATGTAATGAATTTAAAGTGAATTTACCCCAAACGGAGTTGAATTGAGCTTTTGAGAAATATTAGGTGCAGCTAGAAAAAACCTTTGTCTGAAAATGAGCTGTGATATTGTCTAACACACAGTCAACTCCTTTGTTGGCCATTTCTGCCTTACAATGCAACACATGCTGGGTGAGAAATCTGTAAAAGTGCCTCTTTGGTAACTTGGCAGTGAGCTGAATGGACCAGAATCCTCTAGCTGTGCACCACACAGCTACATTCTGCTTTCAACACGCATGACGAGATCCAGACTTAAGGCTTCACACAAGGTTTTACCACAGACTCTTCTGAAGTAATAACTTCAAAGGTATGCATTTGCTCTTTTCTCACCTCTGAACGTGGATTACTATCAGTGCGAGAAGGGGTTTCTCGTGTGATCAAGAAAGACTGTAGTTAGAACAGAATAGAAAATAGAATTCGTACACATACGGTATAATATCTACTAAATAGGCTCAGTCTTTCTTTTATAGATTCCACTGATAATATTTCAAGCTCACCATTCATTACCATTCATGTGCTGAAGAGTTGCATTCTGCTACATCATGTCCTTGCCTTTTGATTTGCAGCTCTCATCCAGAGGGTTTTACAGTGATTGAGCAAGTAGGGGTTCAGTGTCTTGCTCAGGGACAGTCTGATGGACAGACACATCGTCTGCTGTGAGGATTGGACCCGTTACCTTTTGGTCAAGGCATAGTCTCACTGACCACAAGCTCTAAATAATCTATGAATTTCCTCGAATTTCCTGCTAGATTTATCGAACACTCGTTGATTTGTAAGATTTAAAAATAAGCCTTTATAAAGTAGGACAGTCAAGACACATTGGTTACGGTTCCTGTTTTCATTGTCAGTTTCTAATGATGTAAACCATGGGCATTGTTGTCGACCATAGACCATTATCCCTCTGGACACAGCAGGGGCTGTATATATATATATATATATATATTCTTAACAATTTTGTGTCAACCATCTTTCTGTGCTGTAACTTTCTTGCATTTTCAAACTTGACCGGCTTCGGAAAGTTAGTGATGTTTTGGTGTCTTGTGTACTCACCAATGGGTAGGTCACGCCACAACATTTGAATCATACTTATGGCTGACTATTTTTCATTCAATAAGAGTCACCTCTTAACAAAACTGTTAACAGATGTCCCCCCAGCGAGCACTGATGACAGTTGTAGATTCACTACCATGTTTCTTGACATTAATTGAGACAAATTTAGCCTCTCTCCTCCCCTCTGCTGTACAGTCATTAGTCCCCATTTCTTAGCCCGACATTGATGAGTCCCCAGACAAATGATGCTTACCTTTCCACAATCTCCCAGTAATTCCAGCAATATATTACCCATAACATTGACTCATTCTGAATGTATCATTCTGCTTCTCATGCATATGGAAAAAGCCTATCTGTCACATGTAATGGAATACAGAATCCCTCTCTGCTTCTAGTTTCTATTAAGCATGGTCCGAGGGCCTGACATGTCACTCTGATGAAAAGTAGCTGTAAATAAAACAAGCCAGCCCAACAAGACCTTGGTTCCCATTAGAGAGCAGCCGCTCATCATCCGGCTCTCCCTGTGTATTTATCTATCGCTGCTAGGCCTCGCCGTATATGTGTGTGTCTGTGTGTGTCTATTCCCTTCTCCAACTTCTTCTTTCTGCTCTTGCTAGAATCATCAAGGACATTCTGACAGTCAATTAAATTTACAGTCTTCACACACATCGCGACTCATAACTCAGGGAGGATGTCAAGATTAATACGTCAGTTAAAGGATGGAATCTTCCTCCACATTAATGGGGCTACTCACAATTTGGCCAATAATAAGGGCCCTCTTAATTGGACGAGACAGTGATTCCTAACAGGGGACGTCAGCGCACAGCACAAATTCAATTATGGCAAGCCACTTGACTTTGTAATTGATATTAAAGGACGTTAAATATGTCAGCAAGCTGTCAGCAAAAACTCGGGCCAGTCATCTCTTTCAGAGAAGAATGGACAAAATGGTACCAACCCTTTGCATTGTGTCAGTATGTCTGAAAACTAGTGCATGTAAGGCTATTGTAGCCTAAGTAATAAAACAGCATGTATCAGCATAACTTTGTTAGCAGTAATATATAATTCCCATCAGATGGATTTATATAAAGCCACTTGAGACTGTCATTGATATCAGCATAGGATCTAGAGGGCCTTAATCAAATTAAACAATCCTCTTGAAAAAAAATCCAGGTAGGGAATGTTTTGAAACTTGAGACTTGAAGGCTGAAAGCTGATATTTAAGCTCCCACACGCACATGCACAAGGACACACATGCACACACACACCCACGGTTCATCATCCCTTGGTCAATACCACATACCTGCTACAAATGTTGAATGATTGCCTCTCCTGCACCGTTCCTTCACAGCTGGCGAGATTGATCACACGCATGATATTGGAAATGAAATGGTTTGCCACTTGGACTGTGTTTTCCTTTTTGTCCCGGATGCCGGGAGAGAGAAGCCACTCAACAAGCATGCCAGATATAGGCCTCTCGACAACTGAGGTTACTATGGATATGTGTTCGGGGTTGGAGAGAGATGCCATAGCCCTCCATTTGAGCAAGATGACAATCAATCAGGAGATTTATGAGTGGAAGACTCTCTCTGTGGCCTGTTTCTGACCTGTAATAATGTTACAACACTGCAGCAATTGAGAAAAATGCCAGGAAAGGGTCCAGAGGGATGAACCTAACAGCTTGGTGAAGATCAGTGCCTGGAAAGGGGACCTGGGCAACAGGGCTCAGGTGCTTGAATCTGAAGTGTACCCTTGTTGCTTCTGTAAGATTGTGCTGGGTGGCTCAAAGCACAGCTATTGAATTTATTTTGTTTTTTATTGTAATCTGGTTTAAAGCCTGTGTCACTCATAGCAGATGACCTTATTCAGTAGATACACATAGCCAAGTAGAGTGCTTTGTTTCAGATTATACTTGTACTCACTACAAAGCATGAAGGCTACTACTTTGGGCAGCATACCACTGAAGCAAAAAGCATAATATTGCTTAGTTTAAATTCCTCTATTCCAATTGATATTTGATGGACAACAGATTTGAGTCTGCTTTGACCTTCAGACAGGTATTTACTGCATAAAGATAGTTCAAATAGGTAAATAATAGGTATGTTGTCAGTCACAGAAACCTACACTAAATTGACCATCACCTACTTTCCCGTGAGTGTAAACTAATTGAAGCTACACCAGTATATTATTTTCATTCATTATCATTGGTATTTTTTTTGAGTACTTCTAAAAAAAAAAAAAAAGTTTCATGTATTTACTCCCACTTTTGCTTAGATAGGTCATTTTCAGTAAAACCATTCTGGACTTAATGCCCCGTAATTGATTCTAGGTTTGCTGATATGATAAAAAAAAATGGAGCAAGCATCCACAAACCTTGGGCAGAGAGAACGGAAAGGTTGCAGTTTTGGAACATGCAAGAAAATGGAATGATTTTCATTCAAAAGTAATTAAATACGCAGGTACTTTTTTGTGAGCTACTCTTTAACTTGAGTAATTTCCTACACAAGTAGTCTTAACTCGTTACTGAGTGAAATGTAAGCAAATTTTTAAATTGAGTACAATATTTCCTTCCTCTTTCCACCTTTTGACTGTAACTATGTTGTGCCTTACTTGAACATTTCATTGGCTTGGACTGTCTGCAGGCATGCGACATTAAATACAATACATCGCAGTATCTCCAGTTTAATATTTCTCTCTGTAAGATAATAGGTTCATTTCAGGCTCCCTTAGCAAATTATGCAGCCCACTTTAAAAGTTGAGGCGTTCGGTACCAATTTGAGAGATTATATGTGTGGATGATAATGAGCTTTAGTCAGAAAGAGGATTTAAGCATGGAGAAGGCCAGCCACTGCTTAATTTAAGAAAATTTAGCTCTCAGGTTTAAGGAATATGACTTTGAGGGGGGGGGTGGATCTGAAAATGAAAAATAAGTAACACGGTAATAAGGTTAGGGCAATTTGGACATAGAACAGCAATGGTCCCGGAAATTATTCCCCTTGACTGCTTGGCTCTCACAAAGCTGAGCCAAGGGGGGAATGAAGCTGTAGTCTCTCAGTACTATGCAAATTGCCTGGAGGCGGCGATGGGACAGTACCCAAAAATATCACACATTTTAACCTGGGGCAGCATCGCATGATTAATCCATTTGGGTACTCCCTCTATCTAGCAATCCTATCACCAGCTCTCTGTGTTTCTGCTTATGTTCTGCGTTGATTCCAGCAACTTTCTGGTTTGTGGCGATGCCGTTTGCTCTCCTGGTCTCCCTCGGAAAAAAGAGATTCCTCATGTCAGCGGTACTACCGAAAAAATGTCTCATCTCTTTTACTCGTCCTCGTTTTTTTTTTCTTCTCTCTGTGACCTTGCCTCTCTTTACTTTTCGTCTCACATCTTTTAACCTTCACGCCCACCATCTCTGACGCATAGAAAGTGATGTTTGTTGCAGCCATTGATTAGAGCCTTGCTACTGGATGTCGGGCAGGTAGGCAGGAAAGGCCGGGCTGATAGATGTCTCACAGAATAATTACAAGCCAACACACTGATACCTTGTTTCATCACTCGTCATCCCATGACAGTTCATAATGAACTCAATGCAGTTACTGCAAGACGGTGTTCCACTTGTAAAAAATAAAAACCCTGTCTTTTCTCTCATAGTATAGTTTAGTACTCGACTGGTTGTTCTGATCGAAGGAAACCCTTTTTGAAGCGATGGCAGTGATTCATGTTTGTAGATCTAATTTGGCAATGATTCCCCTCCTAAATTGTGAACTGGGGACCAAATTCCACTGTTTGCCTTCAAATTATATGCCAGTATGTCCATTTGAGTGAAATAACATTGGGCGAAATGATAGCTCACATCTGCTCCTGATAGAGGGTCTAGCTTGCTAGGCTAGAGCAGACCCTCCTCCTATTGAAAAAGAAAAGTATTGAGTTTTTGCTGTCGATTGTGGAAATCAGACAAACTGGTAATTTGATTGCCATTTGTCTGATTCATTGCACTCTCTCAGACATTGGATTTTTTTTTTTCCAGTGTTGTGACTCTGAAAGTACATTGCTTTTCTATTGATTGTAGCACTGACTTTGTTTCGCACTGGCATGCAACTTGGTTAAGTTAGATTTCCCGAGAGGAGCTCATCGGTTTGCATGGCAACAATGTCAGTGTTGCTTGTCTCGTGTCACGTTCCACTTTTATGAGCTTCTGTATTTAGCCTCACACTTAACTGCTGGTTTTTTCTACTTTGCCTTGGGAGGAATAAAGCAGAGGTGGTCTAAAGCATAAAAACAATAATTAATTCTGAATGACTTATTTTGTATTTGCAGAATCATATTTCAAATGAAAACCTTTATAAGAGTGTCATATCTGTCACACTTTTCCCTATATTGTCTTTTTATGAAGAGTATACATTAGTTATTGAAAAGCATACTTTCGTAACCATCTGTCTACAAAATAATGCACTGTATAACGATTTATCGCTTTAGTAAGGGATCATTTCTGTTGATTGACGGCTTGAGACAAAAGATGATATTGTCTGCTTTTTTTTGCGTTACTGTCCCTACTATACACTCAATCCTTCATCCACAATGTTTTGTCACCATAACCACAATCTATAGCAGTTTGGGGAAGCAAGTCAATTGAAAAACGATTGACTGATTGTAGAGACTGAAGCATTCTCTGCACATACACTGTGCAGGATTGTACAGCATAGGCAACTGTTCAATACAGCAATGACTACTTTTTCCCAAACT